>VSMD01051190.1:0-65976 GCA_008750895.1 Mirza zaza
CTTATCTTCAAATGCAAATAGCACTTTCAGTGCAGAGGGATGCCCATATCATGAGAGTGCATGTGGGAACTGGCACCAAATGAGGAAAGATCAGATTCACTTTTCCCATCTCTTCTGCACTCTAAGCATATGTTAATTGAGGAGGTGGTCGGTAGAATTGCCTGCACTGTTTATATGATTTATAACATTTTCCTCCCTCTTATCTTTGGCCTAGGCACACAGTTGGCTCTATTAAATTAGGTGCATGGAGATGTACACTATACCACAGTCTTCGAAACAACTCATAGCTAAAATTTACTCTGTGCCAGAGACTACATTAAACAAGCATTACTTCATGTAATCTTATTTAAAGTTTTTTAAAAAAAACATAAAAATTAATTTTTTGGTGTATAGCTCTATGAACTTTAACACAGGTAGGGATTCATGAAATACAATCCCAGTCGGGCTGCAAAACAGCTCCATCATCCCATAACATTCCTTGCTGTCTTCCTGTAGCCACACTCGCTCCCCACCCTTAACCCTGAGCAGATCCGTGGCAACCATGGATCTATTCTGTGTCATTACGTTTTTTTTTTCTCAAGAATGTCACATAAATGAAATTATACAATATGTTACTATTGAGACTTGTTTCTTTCACCCAGCATAATGCTTTTGAGATTCATCCAATTTGTTGCATGTATCAGTAGTCCATTCCTTTCTATTGCTGAGTAGTATTCCATTGTATGGACGTATCACAGCTTATTTATTCATTCTCTCACTTTGTTTCCTTCGAGTTTTTGATATTTATAAATAAAACTGCTACAAACCTTTGCATGCAGTTTTCTTGCGTGAACATAAGTATTCATTTCACTTGGGTAAATATCTAAGAGTGGGTTGTTGGGTCATACGGTATGGTACATGTACATATATGAAACTACCAAACTACTTTCCAGAGTGGCTGTATCATTTTACATTCCAACCAGCAATATATGAGAGTTCCAACTGCTACACATCTTCATTAGCAGTTGGTATTGTCAGTATTTTTTTAGTCACTTAGTATGTGGCATATACTCTTCTAATAACACTATGTAGCAGGTACTGTTATCATATCAGTTTTAAGAGTGAAGAAACCAAGGCTCAGAAAGTCTAAGTCACCATAGACATCATGTTCTATGAGGGTCAGAAGAATCCCAGGATTTAACCCCCAGATCCTAGAAACATTCCACATTGTGGTAAGAAACAATCTACTGGACAAGACACCTGTCTTCAAATGCGACTCTTATTTGCAAGTCGTGGATACTTTGTTTAACTCCCAAGTTTTGTGAAGAAGGTGGAAGAGGCCTTCGATTGAAAATGTTCTTTCTTTGGGAGAGGTTGTAAGAGAGGGCATAACAGATAGATTGAAGGGAGCAATTTCGATTTTCTCTTGCATGAAAAAAAGTATTCAGGGTAAAAACACAAAGACAGACAAAAACAAAAACAAAAAAAGTCTCCCTGTGACCTTTACTTCCCTTCTGCTCTTTCCACCCACAGGGTAATCATTGCTTTTGGCTGGTCAGGAAAATGCCAGCTCTTAAGAACCATTTTCATAGATTTGAAAAGAGAAAACAATTTTTTGCTCCTTTTTCCTTCCCCCGAGGTTTTCTTTTTTTCTTACCCTTCTTAGGCTGTGGTCTTACGACATTTTGCAGCCTCCCTATAGCTATGATGGGGACCTATAGCTATGATGGGGACCGTCACCGACAGTGAAGTCACAGAAGAATGAAAGGTTGACCGCTGGGTCCATTTATAGAGAAGAAAATTAAAAACAAACAACAAAAAAACAAAAAAAACCCCGTGTCATTGGGTTTGTTGTATGCATATCGCGAGCCTGGAAATATCAAACATTTGCCTACAATTTGGTTAGATCACTGTCCATGGGTTTTTCTTTGGCCTTTTAAAATGTGTTTGATAGGCACTTGGTCTAACCACAGGCAGTTGATAGTTAAACTAGAAATAGAAAATACTCAAGATTCGGACGCTGGACAGGAACCAATTACCTTTCCTAAATGGGTAGATTTTCATCTTCGAAAGCCAGAAATGATTGTCTGATTTTCCTATCTTCTGGCTCATCTTTAGCGCAATCAATTCTCAGCTTCCTGCCTGTGTATGCTCTGGCCGGTCTCCCTCTGGCGCTTCCTTCCCTCCTACTCACCCGCTCTCCTTCCTACTTGGGAAAGTCCTTCTGTTGTGTTCGGGGTATATTTTTAAAGCTATGTACCCAAACTTCAGTGCTGCTGGGAAATCCCTCCTTCCTTTGTCTGTAAGAGAAGCACACTTCATGCTGGCTGTGCCAGTATTTCATCACAGACCACGGAGGGAGGGGTTCCTCCCTGGGTAGGTCACACAGAATCTCTGGATCCTGCGTCTATCATGTGACCCTTCTCTGTGGATCTCAGACATTTTGCTTCCCTCCTCTCTTCCATCCCTTCCAGTCTGCATCTATCTTTTCCTTCTTCCAAGCATACTGGTCCGAAGGTCCCACCATCGCTGGAGAAAAAGAAAACTGAATCCCTCCCTAATAACATACTTAGCAGTGGACTCCAGATGGATTTAAATGTAAAAGATAAAATGAAAAATGTAATAGAACGAAATGTAGGTGAGTATCTTTTTTTATGTAGGGTGGGGGAAAAGGATTTATTGAATAAAACATCAAAAGCACAACCATAAATTTTAAAAAAAAAGGTTAATATGATTAATTTAAAAGTAAGAATTTCTGTTCACTGAAGGGCAAAGTTAATAGGCAGATGACAAAATTGTAAAAGGTATTTGTCATGGCTCAAATTAACAAGGGATTTTAGTTTAAATTTATTGTATTTTTGTTTATTATGGCTCTCAAGAACAGAGGCGTGTGTTTAGAATATTCTTTGGGGACTCTTACACACCATCTGGGAAAAAAACAGAAACCCCACAGAAGTACAATGGGTGTGAACAGGCAGTCTATAGAAGAGGACATTGAAGAGATGCTCCAAATCATCTGTAAATAGACAAATGCAAAGGGGAATAATGACGATGTATCGCTTGACTGGAAAAAATCAGAAAGCAGGATAATTTCAAGGGGATGGGAAACTCTGAGGTGTTTTGTTGTTACTGACTGAGGAGCCGTCTAGGGGTGTCATCTAGCAGTAATTAGTCGGAGTAAATCTATGTAATTCTGTAACCCAGCAAAATTCCATTCCAGGTGTCTACACCAAATAAAGTCTCCCACAAACCCACATGGGGCTGTGTGCAAGGTTGTGAACTGAGATCTCATTTGTGGTGGGAAGGCGCTGGAGGCATGGAGAGTGCAGGTAGATACAACGTGTTGGATGTGACCCTGTGACCCCAGCGGCAGTTAGCAGTGGGTTAGATGTTCAAGTGACACCATGGAGGAACCACAAAACGCAGTGGTGGTGAAAGAAGAAACAGAATTAGTTATAACTCCATGTCATTTATGTAAATCTAAAATACACATACACACTCTAAACATCATCATATCCATTTTGCACATTAAGAAAAATATACACCTAAATGCATTGAATCAGAACAACTGGGGAGAGGGGAAATGGATGAGGGAAATGGGAGATCATGAGAATAAACAAGTGCAAGGAGGGGCCTTGCAAGGACCCATGGTGACATTGAGCATGAGCCAAAGAGCGTTATTAACTCAAGCCCCTGTTCCTGAGAGTCGTGACAGACAAAAACAAAATGAATTTGCTGACTTAGGACTTTCAAGCTTTCTCCAAAGGGGAGCTCTCAAACTGGGACCATCCTATCGGCCCTAAATTATTCTGTCTTATGTCCTAAAAAGCACTAAACCTGTCCTAGACTGCTAAAAGAGAGGTGATAACATTTCTGTGTTTCCTCCCAATCCTGTTGGTATACTGTCCAGTATATAGTGATTCTCAGTATATTAATATTAACCCGCATGTGGTATAAATCCCTTGCTGCCCACTTGTATTCAGGTTTCCTGATTCTAAGTTCCACATATGTGGGTGCCTATGACAAAATGCCCATCGAAATGACATTTTTCGCTGCCCCCCCTTTTTCATTAAGAGCAAATCATTTAGAAGTGACCTAAACGCCCACCAGTAAGGGACTGCTTAAATAATTATGACACATCGTTACAATATATGATTCAGCTACAAAAAGAAATAAGGATGTTTTTAATGCACCAATATAGATTTAACTTTCAAACATATAATTGAGTGAAAAGACAAGGGGAAAAATTGTGTAAATAATATGTTACAATTTCTGTTAAGCAGGAAGAGAATATATAAAAGTACTTGCCTGTATGTATCAAACATCTCTAAAAAAATACATAAAAAACTAATAATCTTGGTTGCCTTAAAGAAAGAGACCCAAGTGACTGCGGACAGAAGTAGAGGAAGATTTTCTGCTCTTTTATACCTTTTGAATTTTTGAATTGTATAACATTAACTATTTTAAATTAGTATTTAAAATCAATAAATATGGAGGGTTGGGGAGATGTTAGTCAAGAACAAAAAGGAGGAAAGATAAAAATTATAAATTCATAATAGTCAAGGAGTAAATTTTCAGAATATTGTTTCATAGATGTATAGTAGATACTAAATATATATGTTAAAATAACTATATGCACTATTGGTAGGTATAAAGTGGCCATGAACATGAAAATGTGGTGCTAAATTTAAAAAATAACCAAATATGTCAGAACTTATATACCAAACAAAGAATGACCCCTTTAGTGGTCACCTTAGGAAGCAATACACTTATTTAAATGTAGCTGCTCTTGCTCAACCTATTTTGGATTTCTCTAACACAGGGCTTTAAAATCGGAGGCCCACCAAGTCTTTGGATAAAATAGAGGAGCCTGTAAATCTGAATGAGAAAAAAATATATGTATTCATTTTTATTAACCTCCTTACGAAATTTAATGTTTCCTTTAATAAAAAAAAACATTGATAGTGCCTAGGTTTTTGCCACCAGTAGAAATCCTAGATCTTTTTTTTTTTATTCCATTATTTTCATATCATATTTCAGTTTTTGCAGATATCTGCAATATCACGTCCAGGTTGATATCAGACATTTTTAGAGCTCGCTCTTTCATGTTCTCAAAGAAGTAAATATATTACTATAACATAATTTTTTATGTTTTGATAACTGTATTCAGTGTAATTAGTTCCTTTACAATCGTATGTATTTTCTTTCGTGCTCACGAAAGCATCATTCTAGATGGAGTCCAGGGTTTTCCCAGAGTGCCACAGGCTCCCAAAGCACAGAAAGTGGGGCATCCTGCACACAGGTGGGACTTCAGGGCAAGGACACCAGCAATAGTACTTTATGACCATACGTTCTTTTCGACAAAAAAAGCAGTCTTTAGCAGTTTGGGCTAATTGCAAAAACCAAATATACTCTCCAAGGACGAAGATATGCCAATCCTGCGGATACTTCTGAGAAAGTTCCATCAGAACAGCTGGAGTTTTAGGCACAGAGTTATGAGGCCTCCAATTATACCTCAACTTCTAACATGCAAATAACTCATTCATTTAGCAAACATTTACCAAATGCCCATTATGTGCGAGGCACTGTTGTCAGCCCTGGGTCAAGTTCGATGAGCAGGACAGACATGGCACCTGCCTGCACGGAGCGTATCTTAAGATGGAAGCAAACAGCCACAAAGACATTAAGAAATAAAGAAAGCAGACATCAGATATTTATAAATTTTATGATAAAAATAGAGTAATGCTCTAAAGAGTGAGGGAATAAATAATATTGTGACTAGGTGCTTGGCTCCGGCATTGCCCTTCTTCTGTTCAAATCTTGTCCCCGTGCCCCGCTGGCTCTGTGACCCTGTCCAGCTGTGCACTCTCTCTAAACCTCAGTGTTGCTATCCGTAAAATGGACGCATTAATACTACCTACTTCAAAGCGTTGTTTTAAAGCAAAAGGCCATTCCTAACATCTCCCAAAGAAGCAAGCACAGAAGTTTGAAAGTTTTAATACATTTTCTTAAAGAAGTTTCTTTCTTGGTATTATAAGAGACAGCTATGTAGATTAGAGTCTTAAGAGTTGTTCTGTTTTTATATCCTAAGGCATTCAACAGCACTGATTGAAACTACGAGTGAGAGAAGAATTAGCTTCACAGTTGCCATTTTTCTCTGCCACACCCTCTAAGAACATAGGACCCGGCTGGCTGAGAGGGGAAGTGTCTCAGAATTCATACAGAAGGATGGGTAGAATTTCTGGCAGGCAGACATATTTCTAAGTAAGAAATTGTGCATTAGGACAAGACAGACTCAAGAAGGGCAGAGACGGAGCCCATGGCAAAGAGAAGTTCCCTTATTCAGCACGTATTGGGAGAACACCATAGGTGAGGCCTTGGCCCATTGAATGAGAAAACAGAGTGAACTAGACGACGAGGCCCATCCTCGGTGCAGCCAACATTCTAGTGGGGAAGACAGACAATAAACAAGCCCATAAGCATTAAGCGATGAATGAGTAAGGACATTTTCAGGCAATAATAATTGCCCTGAAGAAATAAACAGGGTCATGTGACACATAATGACTGTGAAGGAGTTTGGAGGAATCTGAGTCTCTGTTTTCAAAAGGTCACTTTGGCTTCTGTGTGGGTGACAAGTAGACAGGGATAAGGAGAGCAGCAGGCAGACTTAGAGCGGCAGGAGAGAGATGATGGTGGCTTGCCCAGAGGTGGCGGGAATGCGATGAGAAAGGCAGGTGGAGAGAGGACTCAGCGGAAACTGGAAAAGCAGGTGCGAAGGCGAATGTCACATAAGCTAACGGCATGGGAGTTTGCAAAGAACGCTCCCAAGTCGTGCTGGTCCAACCCCTTCCACTCTGCAGGTGAAGAAGCCACATGCCAGGAGGGAGAAGTGGCTCACCCCAGCATGTCAGAAGCAGCCAGTCTCTGGAGCTTTCTGACCTCCAATCCTCTCCCAAACAACTGGGGGAGGAGCAGGAATGCAGAGGGAAAAGGCAAGGCGAGGGAGGGAGGAGGCGGGAGAAAACAGAGAGAGGGAGGGAGGCTGCAAAAGGTCAAACAAAATGGAAGGGAATCAAGATGGAATGGGGAGAAAACAACGACACTACCGGTGAAATCAGGGATGGGAGCAGGCAGGCGAGAGGAGCCAAAGGGAGGAAGCAGACCTC
The DNA here is from genome assembly GCA_008750895.1 of Mirza zaza. Taxonomy (NCBI): domain Eukaryota; kingdom Metazoa; phylum Chordata; class Mammalia; order Primates; family Cheirogaleidae; genus Mirza; species Mirza zaza. The sequence goes on from VSMD01051190.1 coordinate 7,146, forward strand.
GTTGTTGCTGGGATTATTTGGGGTTGATGGTTTGCAGTTGGGGTTTGGTTGAGTAGGCCACGGCCAGGCTCCCTGCAGCTGTCAGCTGCCCGCACCACCTGGGCCACGGGAACAGCAGCAAGGGAAGTGCACACAGCCGGATGTCCCTCTCTCTGGGTTAGCGCCAGGCTAGTCAAGGTCGAATCGTTCTTGCTCACCTCTTGGGATGTTCTGTCTTCCCAAGGCAGCCCTGATATCCGGCCTATCCTCTACCTTTATCATTGTCCCCAGTATGAAGCTGCCATTTCTCCAGACCAAAAGTGCTGGGAGATTCACACACATCTGTCTCTTTCGTCCTCACAAAAACACTCAAGGGAGGTATTTTCCTCGGTTTACAAATAAAGAAACTAAGGCTTCCTTAACTTGCTCATTTCACTTAAGAGCAAGAAAGTGGCAGAAAGGATCTGCTATCATTCTGTTGCTTTTGTTTTTGTTTTGTCTCTTTATTTTACCCCTCTTAAAAAGGACTCATGGTCAAACTTCTTAAGAGGTGTTGGTGATGAGCTCTGCTGGAGAGATCTGGTATCTTCTCTCTGCTACAGCAGGAAGGAGCTTGAGTACTGGGGGCCCTTGTGCTATCTGGCTGACAAAGACGCCCCTCACCTGCCCCAGTGAACTCTCCGTTCCAGTTGCAGGGCAGCTCACAGGATACAAGTAGAACTTCCTTTTAAAATTTATATGCTTTTTCTTTGTTTAGCATGTGCAACCATTGACCTCCTTCTTTTCCCTTCAAGGGCCCTTTCAAATGTCACCCCTTCTATGAAGGTTTCATTTCCTTCCAAGCAAAATAATTCCCTCCCTCTTTGGTGCCCTCGCAGTCTTACGTTTTGATCTGAGCCACTTGTTTGCCTCCTCTCACAGAGCATGGGCTTCCTGAGCAAAGGGACCGAGTTTTAATCCCTTCTGTATCCCTGGCACCTAGCACAGGGTCTGGTACAGTAGAAGCAGTCAGTAAATGTTAACTGAACTAAAAAACGCAAAATGGAAAGGGCATTTTAAGCCGACTATTTCCAGCCTGTTTCCCTAATTCAGAAACTCAAGTGAAGGAAGACACTGATGATCCCGTAAGTATATCCATATTTTTTTTTTCTATTGGTGAGAGATAAATAGCATATGGATTTCCTTTGGGAGCATAAGAAAAGTATTTTATAAAGATGAGAGCTATCGAATTGAACTTCTTTAAATCTCCGAATTGTCATTCTGCAAGGAAAAATATAAGTATGTATACATATATATATATTAGTATTCTTTTTTTATCTGAACCTTTTTATTTCAGACTTTTGCCCCATAGGAAATAGAATTAGGAGGACTAATTATAGGATTGAACAATAAGCACAGATACAATTAATTTTAGAGGCAAATATTCTATGGTATATGATATTATATTTTGTATGTGTTACTATGAGTAATATTATTGCAAAATTCATTTCTATTGATGATTTTGTCTTTGCAGCTCCAATTTCATTATTAACCAAAACTTCTCAGCATCATTCTTACTGATATGCACTGAAGATAAAAAAAAAAAACAACACACTATATTTTCCTCATCAATCCTTTCCTTGTTCTTTATCAGAACTATAACCACTGGCAGAATAAAAAAGGAGCTGGAAAGGAGTATATTTAAATTACAACTCAGATGCATGACAATAATTCGTGACTATTACACCTGCCAGGGACACATTCTTAGCAGAAGCTCACCCAGAAGTTGGAAGGCAGACAGCAGTGTGAGGGCTCTCTGTAATTCCCAGGGCAACCTCCCAGATCTTCCTCTCTTTCTCTCACTGAAGGTTCTGAGAAACAAGTATGCACAATGATCTCATTACAGGGGCAATCGTCACTGTTCTCTGAATATATTTAAAAGTATTTCCCTCAGAAACAAGCATTAGTGTTTAACTGTTATTATTAGTATAACTCAAGTTGGCCTCACCTACAAACAATCACATTTACAAACACTGTTTTTCAGCCTCCTACTTCCTCAAAATGGAATGTGACCCCTCTAAAAGTCACCCTTCAAAGTGGTGGCTTTACCTTGTGGCCACACATCGCCTGGCTATTGCAGTTACTGTGCGGCATCTACCGAGTGTCCTACCCTGATCTAGCTCCCAAATTATCACAGACTTAGTGGCTTAAACCAGGGGCTCCTCAAACTTTTTAAAAAGGGGGCCAGTTCACTGTCCCTCAGACCATTGGAGGGCCGGACTATACTTTTAAAACACTGTGAACAAATTCCTATGCACACTGCACGTATCTTATTTTGAAGTATATACAAACATAATGAGTGAGATGTGCAACGTCTGGAGGATGGTCACGCTTGAAGCTCTGACTCGAGGTGGGGGCATGGGCAATATACATAACCTTAACATTTGTACCCCCATAATATGCTGAAATAAAAAAAATGGGGGAAAAATGGGCAAAAACACCTGCATGTGGCCCGTGGGCCATAGTTTGAGGATGCCTAGCTTAATCCAACGCAATTTGTTGTCCTACAGTTCTGGATGTCAGAAGTCCAACAGGCGCTTTAATGGGCTGAAGTCCAGGTGTCGGCAGAGCTACAGTTCTACCTGCAGGCTCTAAGGGAGGATTCATCTCCTTGCCTTTTTCTGCTCCTTGATGCCACCTGCACTCCTTTGTCATGGTCCCATCCCCCACCTTTGAAGCCAGCAATGTTGCATCTCTAATCTTTTTCTGTAGTCATGTATAACTCTTGTTATACACATATATAAATATATAATACATATATATATAACTCTTATTATAACTCATGTCTAACTCTCCTTTTCTGCCTCCCTTTTTCACTTTAAGGGCCCTTTTATTACATTAATCCTACCCAGATAATCCAAAATAATCTACCTATTTTAAGCTGAACTAATTAGCAGTCTTAATTCCATCTGTGACTTTAATTCTCCTTTGCTATGTAACCTAACACATTTGCAGGTTCTGAAGATTAGGACATGGACATCTTGGGGGAGAGTATTATTCTACCTAACAAGTATACTTTGTCACTTGGACCTCAAAGCAGGACTTTTTATGTCCAAAGTCTCTTTTGTTATTAATTAAAAAGTTAATAGCATAAGATGGTCACAGGCAATAAAGTTAATATATGAAAAGAAATTACATTTCTATATACTAGAACATACAATTAGAAAGTGAACTTAATACCATTTGCAATAGCATTAAGGGATGTTAAACATCTAGAAACAAATTAATAAATGGCATGCAAAAATTCTACACTGAAAACTACTAAACAAGGCTGAAAGAAATTAAAGAAGTCCTCTGAAAAAATGGAGACATATACTATGTTCATGGTTACAGACTGAATAGTGTTAAGATAGCAATCTCCTCAAACAGAGCAATAAATTCATTGCAATTCCAATAAAACTACTGGCAGGATCTTTGTTAGAAATCAACAAGGTGATTCTAAAATATACGAAGTCCTTAAAGTAGGACACAGTCATTTGCAGTCAACATTAATGCCATTCACTTGAAAACAATTATTGCTCTTCTGTGTTCCGACAGGTATAGTAAAAGAGGTAACAGCAGCATAATAAATTGATAAGACAGCTCTGGGATCGAATTCCGGCTGTTTTCCACACCCCTTGCACACACACCTGAGCTTTTCAGAACCTTATGGGGAAGGGTAGAATAGGGATGAAGGATGGGTATAATTTGAAATGGTATCCAAGACACTTAGATAAAACTCACCAATTCCCGTCCCAACTACCTGGGTAGAGAAACACTGCTCCAAATGAATCATTTAAGTGATACTATGCTATGAGATTTGGAAGGAAACTTAGAGACTATTCTCTTTCTCAAAGCCCAACTGGAATGAAGTGATTTGCTTAAGATTACACAAGTGTCAAAGTGACTGTTATTTTTTATAGTCAGAGGAGAGCTCATCTCTAATGGCCCAAATTTGAGTACCAATCCCCGATCTGCTACCAGCTAGCTGTGCAACGCAAGGTTAAATCTCTGAAACTCTTACCTGAAAACAGGAGGAAATAGCATCTATTTTTTAGAGATACTTTAAGAAGTAATAAGGTAATTTTTAAAGTGTTTGGCAAATTGCTTGACACACAGAGGGTAGTTGGTAATTTTTTTTCCTCTTCCCTTTTTTCCTGTCTGTCTTCTACATGTAGCTGATATCTCCTTAAATATATACTCCAACATGTGCATTGATTAGAACCTTTGTTGCAAGTAACAGAATTCTATTCAGGCTAACATAAGCAAAAGTGGGGGGTGGTTTTAGAAGGATGGGAAGTTATTATGAGGACCCCAAAAGCCAAGAACTCCACCAGGCTTCAGGAAATCATCTGAACCAGAAATCATAACAACAGAAGACCTATCTTGTCCATCTCTCTTCCCTGATTGTTTCTCTGCTTCTATCTCCCCCTCCCCTTCTCTCTGTACCCCAATATCTCTTTCCTCTGCGTCTCTATGCACGTGGTGACAGGGCATGGGTATTGCACAATTCTTGACATATTTCTCCCATTTACCAGCCCAGAGTCAATCATAATATTTTAATTCCAATCTCAAATTCCTGGGAAAGAGGATTTGATGAGCCCATCGGTATGGAAGGGCCAGTGGAGTCATATACTATAAAACGCGGCCAGTGATCCACCACTCAAGCTGAGATGAGCAGTTAGTGGGGTCATTGTGAGTTGGGCAGAGAACCCTAAAAATCTACTACACTGTGCTGGCGACTGCTCTGTGGATATCTGAGAGGAATCCTTGCCCAGAAGGCTGCCGGCTTTAACACACAGTTTAAGACGGGGCTACGATGGCGACACCCCACGTGTCTCAGTGTTTATACATTGACCACTCGGATTTCATCCAGTTCCAAGGCTCCCTGTTGGTTTTTAAATGCCCAGAGTCACGGCCACCGAACAAGTTTTCCAAGTCTCCTTCCTTGGTTTAGTCGTGAGCAGAGTCAAGACTGGACAGTCTTGCTCTTAAAATATGAGCTTATGGAAAAACTGTTCTTCAGAGAATCATATCATTTCAAACAGGCTTGGCTGTAACATCAGAGGCCCCTTTCATGGTATTGCTATGGAAATCTGTCATAAAATATCCTACATCAGAAAAATACTGGCTTAATGTTTTTCTGCTATTCGACAGTTACCCCTCAGAGTCCAGTTATGAGAAACTCTCCAGCTCAACAGTCTGGTTTTCTAATATTCTGCCGGTGGACTTTTCTGCTTCAGTTTGCCCTCACCCTTAACTAGTGTTTGAATTGTTTGAATTGACAATTGAGGAACAAAATGATACCCCCATGGACTCTGGAAGCCATTGCTGTCTTCTGAATTACATACGAGCTAATTATAGAAAAATAGATTTTTTTTTGGCAGGACTTAGCATAGTTCTGTATTAACAAAACCAATTGCATTGCATTAATTTTCTCCTTAATTAAAACAACTGATTTTAGTGGGAAATTAAATGAATAACATGCTTTTATAGTGAATATAAGCTTATGCTTTACCAATTCCAAAGTCACATGTTACTACTATAAGCGCTACCCCAGTTTATCACCAGTTAAAAACATAAATAAAACTTAACACAAGTCTCCTTTACCTCTGCTTTGGATTTTACTAATGCTAAGCAGAAAATATAGTGGAGACGTTTCGGGCTCAATGCTCTCCCACCTAAGCCATTCTTTTTCACAGGCTCTCTGCAGGTTTGCAAGTCTGAATGGACTGAAGTCAAAGATAATGCGTCTCCAAGGCACAGCTTTTCCCCCACTTGTGAATATGGACACTGCAGTTCAGGTTTGACTTGAAATCCAGAGCTTTGGTGTGGAAGAAGAGCTGAATATGAGGACAAGTTAAACCAAGCAAGTAGAACACATACCCCTTAACTCTGCTCTGCATAGCGAAGTGAAAAGTCCGCTTTTGAGCTTGTGTATCTCTTTCCTTTTCCCAAACAGAGTCAACCCACCATCGTCTGTGAATTAACCACTTCCTTGGAGGCTTGCTTTGCTTTTTAGCTAGCATCTCCTTAGAAAACACCTAGAGTCTTATCAAAGAGGGAAGTGACTTCAAGCAAATCCACACTAAGACGGGAGGTGATAATGGCTGCCAGGCACAAGGCCCTTTTCCCCAGCACTACTGGGAAACAAGCAGTCACAACATTTGCAGAGAGTAATGTGATAGCACACAGCAATTTTTTTTTAAATGTGCAAACATCTATATTTAGAATTTGACCTTTAGAAATGTATCCCACAGGAATGCTTGCTTGAATGTACCAGGATTTTTATTGTAGCACTGTTTCTAAAAGAGAAGAAACTTACAAAAACAAAGCTAAGTGTCTTTAATTAGGGCAATAGCTAAATAAATTATGCTCCACTCACACTATGGAACACTATATGGTCAATAAAAGGAATGGAATACAGACATATGTTAGAACATGGGAAATTTCTCATACTACCTGGCTAAATGAAAAAAGCGGAACAGTACAAATACTATGATTCAATTTTTACAAAAGAAAAGAAAACATTTCTATAGACTTGTGTGCATGTGTGTTTCTTGCACACCATAAAAAAGATCAAGGAGGATATACAACAAACTATTAACAGCAAAAAGTGGGTCTGATGAAACGGGTAGTAGAAGAACTTACACGTTTTACTTTATGCACTTTGATAGTATTTAAATTTCCTACTGTTAGGAGACATCATTTTACAATTAAGAAAGTAAGTATGGTTGGGTACAGAATTTCTGTTTGGGATGATGAAAAAGTTCTGGAGATGGATGGTGGTGATGGTTACACAAGAATGTGGATATACTGTAATGCCTCTGAACTGTGCACTTAAAAATAAAAGGGTAAAATTAAATTTTATGTCATTCATATTTTATCACAATAAAAAAATATGATCCCCTTCACAGGGGCATTTTCATTATGTAAGAAGTGGGCAGTGTGTGGCTTAATGATGCTGCTGGTCGGGGGGCAGGGGCCAGATTGCAAGTACCCTGGGTGCAGTACCCGTGAATTAGATCTAATAGAGCCCCAGAGCTACAAATGATGTCCTCAAGTCATTGGCATAAGCTAAAGGCACCTTCAGCTGTGCCCACCATGGGAGGCTTCCCTTTGGTGAAGCAGATATTTGGAGGGACATCCTTTGTAATTGCTCAAGTCCTATCCCCATTACCCCAGCCCCTCTGCCCCAGTGATAATGTGATTTTTTTTTTCCTTATGAAGCTGAGCCATCGAAAATAATGTAATAGGTTGATGCTTTTATATACAGTTACCCAAACCTATTTATCTTATTAGACCTGTGCTGGAATTCCTTAAGCATCCGTATTATTAATACATTTTTTGACCAATTATACAAAATTAGAACTTTCAAGCCTACACATATCCACATACCATATTTGACTGGTATCTGTAAGACAGAAAGAAACAAGAGTCCAAGGCCAACTTACACTTCTACTATCAAGGAATGTCTTTAATTTTCAGTAAACCAATCCATAAACATCTATAAAGTGCCTACTGTATGAACCAGAATACAAGGAATAACCTTAAAAGGGCTTACAACCTTCAAAGGAAATAACTAACACACAGGGCATGGAACTGGATTGAACTGAGTTGGATTGGACGGGATCAGATTGGACTGGGTTCTTTGTGATTTGATACAACAAGCATTTAACACGCACTGAAATATCCCACCATGCAAGATAGTAGTGAGTTGAGGGAGAGAATAAAAATACTAATATGTTCCTTTTCCTGCAAGACTCGCAATTGAGGGGACAGCAGGAATGAACTAACTGAAATGCAAGTCATACTGTAACAGTGATGCGTGTCAATATAAACACAAATCTGCAAGGACTAGATTCATTCTATCCTCGGTGATTGGAGTAGCCTTTACAAAAGGAATCGAACCCGGGAACAGACTGAGAGAACAGCATGCACAAAGGCCTAGAGGAGACAATGTGCCAGAGTGTTCTGTGAACAGACAGGGGTTCATTTCATCCAGAGCGTAGCGTACTGCATGGGGCACAAGGCTCTCTGCGTGACATAAATTAGGGGAGGGAGAGTGGAGCCAGAGCCTTGGGGCACTGTGAGGAATCAAGGAGCATGGAGTCCCCGCAACGGGTGGAGCTTTTATGCATGGGAAGCCATCACCTGTCACCCAGGTCTGCAGCAGGTTTCAACTGTTCTCTCCTGCCCTGCTCCGGCCCTCTCTGATCCATTCCCCACACTGCCACCGTGGTCCTTTGGAAACTGCAATTCAGATCCTGTTAGTTGGCCTTCTGCTCAGAATCTTTCTTTGGTTTCCTTCTTTTTTAGAGTAAGTTCAAAATGCTAACATGACCTCTGAGGCCGTACAGGTTACCCCCCGACCCCCATATCACCTGGTACCAAGATATCACCTTTCTCCCATCATGTTCCATCTACCTGATGGGCCCCTCCCTAGACAGACAGCTATGGGGTGTCCCCCCTGCAGTGATGATGCTAGAAAGTAGTATGTGGTCTGTGTGCGGCTGAGGAATGAGCAAGAAGTGGAGGTGTGCATGAAAGAGTCAATGGATGGCCACTACAGGATTCTCAGTGCCACTGGGCCTTATCATGAGACACCTAAGGGCCAAGGCACCCCCCCCCGCCACCGGACTGCCCGGGGAGCAAAAGGCAAAAGGGTGCAGAGAGAGATTTTGAGGTGAAGACTAAGGAAGCTGAGGATGTTCCCATTTTTAAGTGCATTTACTAAAACGTTTACTAAAACCATGTAGCACATCCGGGATTTGAGGGAAGTGGAAGAGGCCTGACCTGGGGCCCGTGGAGAATGAGACAGGAAGCAGAGCGCAGTCCTTGCGATGGGTGTGCAGAGCTCCGAGGGTTGCCAAGAGAGGGTGAGCGGGCAGAGGGGCAGGGCGGTGCGGGCGGAGGAGAGAGCACAGGTCTAGGTCGGCCCGGGGTCGGTAAGGATGGGCATGATAAAGGTCAGGAGGGGTTCAGAGCAGGAACAAGGGCATCTCTGAAGTCACCTGTCGTGGAGGTGGGCAAGAGAAGACAGAAGGGGGGACTCCAGACCTAGAACAGGGACAAGGCTGGCTAGGACCCATGGGAGTATGAGAGACATGTGTTCATAAAACTGCCATCCCAGAGAGGGGATTCGGAAAGGTCAAGATCAAGGAAGAGAAGAACCACTTGAGGCAGAGCTACTGGACGGCTGGAGTGGAGAAAGAGGTCACTGAGAATCAGGGATAAGAAATCCCAGGTCACCAAGGATAATAGCTAACCATTGGACCCTTTCACAGTGTCTATAATTGTAACATCACATTTATGTCTTGGTTTACTTGCTATTGTCTACTTCTTTTCGCCACCCCAAATTAAACGGCAGTCTCCTCCAGGGCAGGGACCAGGTACGTTTCCGTGTGATATCCAATGTCTGCGATAGTCAGAGATGCTCATTCACTATTTGGAGAATGAATGAATGAATGATCGTATAAATGAACGGATGTGTGACTACACTTCACTGCCTCCCATCCATCCTTTTAAATTTGAAGGTGACTGTTTACAGCAGTCGTGTGTTACGAGTGAAAAACATCTGAAGTTGGAGAGCAGTGAAGTCATAGTGTTCCAAGCTGTTAAGCTCTGGATTACACACGACTGTTTGTAGGATGCTTTAGTTGCTCTCTCGACTCTGAAAGTGTACGTACTCCAGGGGCAAGAGCCAAGTTTCATATAATACTTCCTTTCTATCCCCAGAGCATCCAGATAATGCTGAGACAATAATAAGCAGATGTGTAGCAGCCTCGAGGGGCGGTCTGATAGTTAAACAGACGTTTGTAGCAGATGCAATTGACCTTATCACTGATCTTCAGTAACGTAGTTTCCTCATCTGTAAAAACAGGACAAAAACCAGAATATGGGGTTGATGTAAAGCTTAAGTGAGATTATGTATGTACATAACCACGTATCAGCGCCAGGCACATAGCACTCCATTTGTGATAGCTAAAGACAGAAGAAATGTTTTATTTGTTATTTGGACTGTGTAACTACTGTTGCATTTAAGGTTTGTCGTTAGCGGCAATGGCATTCACATGCTCTTCTTGGTACCTTGGCCAAAAGGAGCATTTCCTTCCCTGGTCTGCTTCAGCAGCAGTGATTGCAACCCCCACAGCTGCTATTCTCCAGGAGGTATCTGCATACTCCCTGGGGTGGGGTGGGTTGGGGTGGGGGAACTGACCTCAGGGTCTGGGTGTGCACAGCTCCATGCTGCCCTCTGGCGGTGGCATTTTGGGCTGCCCCCTTCCCTGCGTTGGACTTTTCCGCAGTGCTGACCTTAGGGTTGCAAGATCAACTACAGAAAGAGCACTAATAAGGAGATTCCTTGGAGATTACAGGGAGGCCAACATTGCACCAGTTGTTTTGTTTGGCTCAGTTCCTCAGTTCCATGCTCCCCCTTCCACCCAGGGAACAACAATTTCTGCAACAATGAAAAACTCACTACCGCCAAGGGATCTTGGAGCTCAGTCAAGGTGGTTCAGAGGCTCTGAGAGGGGCACGGTCAGTCTAAGATTGCACGGTTAAACTGTGACGTTTTTAGCCTTGTATGAAAACCACCAGCAGACCGGTTTCCTCCTGTAAAGAAAAGGTTGTAGGGCTCACCATAAAATGCAAATTATTTCAGGAAAGCTTCTGCAGTTCCTCAGCTGAAAGTAATTGAAATGGCCACAAGACACCCAGGAGTCACCTTTATGTCTTCCCTTGTCCTCATCCTTCACATGCAATAAACAAGCAGGCCCCGTGGTTTTCCGTATCAAGTATCTGTCTGCTGTGATCCACCTCATCTGCTACTAACTAGCAGCATTGCCTATTCTCTCTTGCTTGGATGACTACAGTTGTCTCCTAATGGCTCTCTCTGCTTTCTGTCTCCTTCCATTTCCTTCACCATCCCTTCTCTTCTCAGCAGCCAGGAGGAGTTGCTAACAGTCCTGTTTAAACTCATCACTTAAGATTAACCAGTGACTCACCTTGGTCTGTATGTCCGCATGTGACCCAATCTCATTGCATACCAGTGCCGCCTGGTTCTCTGCATTCTCTCCTCTCTGCTCCCTCTTCTATGCATCCAACACGGCCAGCCTTTGCCTTCGTGCTTACTGTTCTCTCTGCATGGAACACTCTTCCCTGCACACTTCTCATCACTGGCTCTTCCTCTTCCTTCATCTCAGTAAAGGCGTCTCCTCTTAGAGAAGCACACCATGACCACCCTATATCAAACAGCCCCTTGCCCAATATTCTCCTTCCCCATATGGCAATGCGTGATTATATCTTCCTATTAATTTCCTTCACAGCAGTAATTGCTACCTGTCACTATCCTGTGTCTTTGTTTAACACATGTTTTCCATTAGAATATAACTTCCAAGAGGGCAGAAATCTTGCCTTCCCACGGCTGTAGTCTCAGTGTCTGGTACCTAATAGATGCTCAAAAGAGGGCTTGTTGCAGGGAAGAACGGCATTTTGTATCTTGTGGTGCTGGCTAACTTTTCATATCCTGGCTCCATCTGCAGCTGCTTCCCTGCCACGGCCAACCACACAGAGCCATCCTGATCATTTTGTGCTCTCGTGTTGGCTGAGTGAATGAGCACATACAAGGGATCTCATTTTCTGCATAGTGTGGGCGTTTACACATGCATGGACAGAACTTTATAGATCTACATAAAAATCACATTTCTTCCTCCGTGTAACCTACAGTAGTGAATTTGAATTCCTTTTCTTATTCATTGCTGTAAGTCATAGTAACAAGAGTTGATAGATCGAAATGCTACTCTATCACATTCATACAAACTTGATTTAATGTTTATTTGGTGATGGTTTCCTTCCTGAAACTAGACACCCAGGAATTGTTTCCAGGAAAAAAAATAACTGAATAGGGAAAGAGACTAGAGTTGCCATTAAAATTAAACCCAGGAATCAGTGTGTGTGTGCTGTTTTTCTCTGGTTCCACCTCCAGCAATGACTGGAAACAGGTCCTTAAGGGCGAGTAGTAAGAACGAATGTCAGAGGAGTTAGAAATAATGAACCAATATCTTGCAAAAACGCCACAGCATGTGCCAAGGCAGAAAGGCGGCCGTCTTGAGGAAGAAAATGTGTGCATGTGAAAAAATAAATATCCCAGTGAAGAAATATGCAGAACCACACTGATATACATATAAAGCATCATGGCTCTTTTTTGACTCAGCAACATTAATTTGGTCACACAGGAGTGACATTTCAGTCTTATCTGGCCTTGATGGAGAGGTGCTGACTCACCTGCCCAAGGGAAGCTTCAGACATTTAGCACTTTCAACAGCAGCAGTAAGCTAATAGAATTACAGCCTGGCTCACCCGGCACACATCACTTGACTATGCCAGCCTCTCTTTGGAGGAAAACTGCTTTCCCAAATGCACACCACAATTTGCACTCCAATGTACCATTTCCCTTCTATCTGTGCACATCTCATACCTGCGGACATCTTTCTCGGTTTAACACCTGTGAAATGGAGAGGAGGTGAGTTGAGAGGGGAAGGAGGGGGAATTCATAAAATTCTCCTAAATTTGTTCATTTCTATTCTATTTAGCCTATTAATTACACTTAGGTTTCATCTCCTGGATCTTATTATCTATTCAGAGTAAAGAGCCATTTAGGTTTGTTTTGATGACAGTCAAATGCTCTTTTAAAAAATACAGTTAGAAAAATAAATTCCAGTGTTTGATAGCACAGTGGAGTGACTATAGTTAATAATAATTCATCATATATTTTGAAACAGCTAGAAGAGAAGATTTAGAATGCTACCATCACAAAGAATTGATCAATGTGTAAGGTGATGGATAGCCCAATTACCTAGATTGGATTGTATGCTCGTATCAAAATATCACGTATGCCAAATAAATTTGCACAATCATTATGTATCAATACAACATATTTCAAAAATACATTTTTTTTGTCTTCAATTTTGACCTTTTTTTTCATTGAAACGGCTGCTACCGATACATGTGAAATACATGCTAATTCAAGATTTGAATGCTCTAGGAAAACCTGTTTCAAAGACATATTTGGGAGGGAAGGGGAACTAACAGTGAAAACCAAAGGTCACTAATCCCATGATGTAACATGCTGACTACATTTAAGGAGGAATTTGAAAGAAGATTTTTATCAAAATGCACACCAGGCAAGCCAGAGACAGTTATCTGGGTGGCCACGATTTTCTCTTCCAAAACGATAGGTAATCAAGGGTTTGTTTGCTGTGGTGTCTTTACTATGGGGAAGAGTCTAAGGAGCAAGACGGGCTCAGCTGCAGATGAGGAAGCTCTAAAGTGGCTTCGGCCCACAGAAAAAGCCCGTGACCTCTGGCCCCAGCCTATCTCAGCGCACAGGCAGATGGGGTGATATACTCAGGAAAGCACCCATCTAGCGATGAGGTTTCCCTCTAAGCCACATTCCGCACAACAGCTCAGCAGTTTTGAACCAGAACAAGTTCCGGCAAAGGCTAAGAGCAGTCTGTAGAAGAGGCGAAGTCATGAAAACGCATTCAAGGAGTCAGGCTTCTTAGATTCTAAGCACTCCTCTGTCCCATATTACGTAGTAACTTTGGGGAAACAAATCTGGCTAAGCCTCCATCTTCTTGGTTATAAAATGTGAATAAATAACTCTATCCAAGCCATCTGATCCATCTCTTTACTTGGTGGTTGTGAAGTTCAAGTGGAGCTGAGCGTTGTATAAAAACTCCGAAGGTCTCCACTATGTAAGATACTATCGATGAGTGTGGCACGGGCACCCAGAGTGGTGCGCACTCAAGCCTCTGCCCCAAAGCACATAAAGGAATGGTTTGGGGGAATCCGGCACCTCATGTCACTGTAGAACAGGCAAGGGTCTTTAGCCCCCATTCTGGTGTTTAGTAGGTACCCAAGCTCAAGGGATGGTCATCCAAGTTTCAACACAGCCACCGTGAATTTTTCAGAACATGACACACAAGTCAATTGATTTAGCCCCTCTGAGCTTGTTGACTCTTACAGAAAATGAGGATTTTGGGTTAAGTGGCAATGGAGTGACATATACTTAGATTAAAATCTCATGTCTAGGCCGGGCGCAGTGGCTCACGCCTGTAATACTAGCACTCTGGGAGGCCGAGGCGGGCGGATGGCTCAAGGTCAGGAGTTCGAAACCAGCCTGAGCAAGAGCAAGACCCTGTCTCTACTATAAATAGAAAGAAATTAATTGGCCAACTAATATATATAGAAAAAATTAGCCGGGCATGGTGGCGCATGCCTGTAGTCCCAGCTACTTGGGAGGCTAAGGCAGGAGGATTGCTTGAGCCCAGGAGTTTGAGGTTGCTGTGAGAGAGGCTGACACCACGGCACTCACTGTAGCCTGGGCAACAAAGCCAGACTCTCTCTCTCAAAAAAAAACCAAAAAACAAAAAAAAACCCCAAAAGTTTAATCATAACTATTATCTAATTCCAGAACATTTTCATCCCCCCAAAAGAAATCTTTTTTGAAACTAGCATCTTTCACTCAGCATAATGCTTTTGAGAGTCTCCAGGTTTTTGCCTGCCTTCACAGTTTGTTTTTTTTTTTAATAGATTTATCCATTTTATAGATATAGCACAATCTGTTTAGCCATTTATATGTTGAAGGACATTTGGTTTGTTTCAAGTTTTTGGCAATTATGAATCTAGCTACTACAAAAACATGTGTATAGGTTTCTGGGTGGACATGTTTTCATTTCTTTAGAGCATGGGATAAGCAACTTTTTTGTGTGTAGAGCTAGATAGTAAATATCTTAGCTTTCTGAGCTTTATAGTCTCTGTTGCAACTAGTGTGAAAGTAGCTACAGATAATACGTACAGCAATAAGTGTGGCAAGTATGGTTGTGTTCCAATAAAACTTTATGTACAAAAACAGCCAGCAGGCTGGATTTGGCCTGCTGGCCATAGTTTGCCAATCCTTGCTCTGTCATAAATACCTTGAGTGGGATTGCTGGGTTATATATTTTTAACTTTGTCATAAGATGCCAAATCATTTTTCAGAGTGGCTGTACTATTTTGCATTACCACCAACAATGTTTGCCAGTTGATGTGCACATCCTCATCAGCACTTGGTGTTGTCAGTGTCTTTAATTTTAGCCATTCTAATTGGTGTGCACTGGCATTAATTTGCTTTAGCCTAATGGCTAATGATGTTGAATCTCTTTTTACGTGCTTTGCCGTCCTATATTTTCTTTGCTAATGTGTCTGACCAAGTGTTCTGTCTATTTTTTAATTGGGTAATTAGTTCTTTTACTTTTAAATTTTGAGATTTCTTTACATATTTTGCATAGAAGTCCTTCTTTGAGTATGTCATTTGCAAATATTTTCTCCTAGTCTGTGTCTTTTTCATTCTCTTAACAGTGTCTTTTGCAAATAAACATTTCTGATTTTGAGGAAGTCTAATTCATCAATGTTTTATCAATCATGCTTGTGGTGTTATTTCTAAGATCTCTTTATGTAACCCCAGACCAAAAAGATTTTTTCTTACGTTGTCTTCTAAAAGTTTCGTAATGTTACATTTTATATTTAGATCTATGATACATTTTTTTTTTGCATAAGTGTGAGGTTTCAGTTGAAGTTTATTCTTTTAAAGGTATATGCCCAATTGTTCCAGCATTATGTTTTGAAAAGCCTATTTTTTTTTTTTGCATTTATTTGCCTTTGTACTTTTGTTAAAAATTAGTTGACCAATTGCAATGTGGTATCCTAGGTTAGATCTAGGAACAGAAAAATGACATTAGAAAAACCAGTAAAATCCAAATAAAGTCTAGCTTTTAGCTAATAGCATTGTACCAATGTTAACTGCTTAGTTTTTCTGAATATACCATGGCAATGTAAGGTGTCAACATTAGGGGAAACCGGACGAGGTATAGGTATACAGGAACTACCTGTATTATCTTTGCAACTTTTCTATAAATCTACAATTATTACAAAATAAAAAAATCTATTTAGAAAATTAACTGGCCATATGTCTATAGACCTATTTCTGGGCTCTCCATCCTGTTTCATTGATCTCTGTACCTACCCCTTCACCAATACCACATTATCTTGATTACTATGGTAGCTTCGCTGTTTCTAAACAATTTACAAACTTTATTTAGTTTGTAAATCTCTCCTCCACACCAGCAGCTCTGTGAGGACAGGAACATGGATGGGCAGAGCTCAGGTCCTTCTGGTTTACTATTGAATCCCTAGCACCATGTCTGGCATATGGCAAGCACTGAATACATATTTTTTTTTTTTTGGTCAAATGAATTAGAAAATGAATATTATTGACTTACTGAGTGGATCAAGCACATACGCACTGGTGATTCTGCTTCTGTTTGTTAAACCTCTGGGAGTGTCAAGGGAAGAGCAGAGTAAGTGTGGATGGCTGAGGAAAGACTCCAGAGAGCTGAGAGCAGGCATCTGGGAGCTCCACTGGATTCCCATCACTACTCTTCACTCACCCTCCAGCTCGCTCGCTCTCTCTGTTCTTTCTGTCCTGTGGGGTTTGTAGTCTCACCACCAAGGAGTTCCAGATCAAATCATGACAAAAGTTGAACACGCCCACTCGGAAGATGATGGGGGCAGAGTTCCTAGCACATTCCAGACCCCGGACCACGGTACGTGTTCAGCAAACATTAGCCTTAACTACTATTTTTCATCATTAAAAAAATATAAGAGATTTGAATTTTTTACTTGAGATCCCAAATTACTTTATTCATTCATTCATAAAATACATACCTATTTGACGGAATTTATAGACTTTTTATCTCGTACCACACATTTCACTGGGAGCTGGAGCCACATCAGAGAACACGGCAGACACGATCCAACCTCAGGAGTAAGTCATCTGAACGAGTGATGGCTCCAATTAACTGACCCCACATGTCCAAACCCAATGCACAGTGGAGACCTCAGTCCACAGGGTTGTGCATCTGGCTTAGAAGCAAAACAGGCAAACCAACCAACAAACCTGTCCAGATCTGTGCTAATTTTCCTAGCTTCAGTGATTGCTTGTGATTTCCAAGCGAGTGAGAAATATGAAAGGGGAAAGGGCTAATTCTGGAAAACCTGCTGATGAGGGGACCAAGGAGAGACGGGTGTTGGTGGCATTCAGAGCTCTTCTAGCTCCAAGAGCTGGTTACCAGATCCCCCATCTGCAGGTCAAATGCAATATACAGAGTGGTTAAGTAATTACACACACACACACACCCCTACCAGCCATACTTCCTCAATATAATTAATGACTGACTTTTATCATTGTCTTCAACTCTTAATTGAAAAGGGAGAAAAAGAGTATTCAATGAAACTTGTAGCACCTAGAGGGAAGTATTTTCCAGTCCCACTTCAGGTTGCTTAAGGAGGGCCCCTTGTTCAAAAATGCTTTCTCATTTGACGTCAAACAAACTTTCCCTTATCATTGCTTTTGTGCATACATTCCACAGCCCCTGTAATTATCATTTAATGACCCAAAGAGGGGTTTTAGTGCCCTCCTTCTGATAGAATTTGGCAGTAACAGAGCACATAGGATTTCTGCCTTGTATTGTCCTCATTGGCTAAGAAGAAATGGACTTATGTACTAGAGGAAGCTAATTAGACGTTTTCCTCTTTAAAATTTGCCTTGTCTTGAAGACTTTGATCTCAGTGAAACTGCATCTTTGGCTAATTAACGACAAAACAATTAAGAAGTTGTGTTGGCTGTTGAAAATAAACACATTTTCCCAGCAAAGCTAATTCATTACACATGGGCAACCATGGTCTTTGAAACCAATTTCCTGCAAAGATTAGTAAGACAAACTGCTTCTTCTGAATATCTGCTTCAGAGATGTCTCTAATTCTGTTTACAGTGATAAAATCTTCCCAGTGGAATATCCCTCTGATCCTTGTAACCTCATAGCAAACACGGCAAGCTGGCCGATCCCATCACGCCCTCGAGCCAAATCAAAACATCAGGCCTGTCTTGTCGGCTCTAGGACTGGCACATCCAATAAGCTTCACCATTACCATGGATTTTATACCTCACACAATTTGAAAAGAAAAACGATTTTTTTTTAAGTTTTTGCAGACAAGCTTAGCACTCTGTTAAATATTTACCAAAAGTCTACAGAGTCCTACCACCAGTTTTGTACACTCTTATCTCTTCTATATCACCCCAGAGAAAAGCCTAACTTCAAATACTAAGTAGTACTTTCCCAGAGATGATAAATTCAATCCTCCCTCCCACTCGTCATAATTTCAGCTGGCTGATGTTTAGTTTGCAAAATTCGCTGGCCATGACTCTTTTTTCCCCTCCCGCTCTTTTGTCGGTACAGTAAGGGCAAGTATCCGTGGGTTGCAGATAACACACACTATGTGCTTTGGCGTGAGGAAATTCACCTTGGCAGTACACAGTCATGATGCTGAAAAGTAAGTTAACTACTGTAGTAGAGAATGCAGAGCTTCCATGTACCTCATGAAGACTCCACTGTAAATCACAAATGAAGCCGAACCCTATGATTGGTTGGTAAGAAAACAGGCTGGATGACTGGTTGGTTGGTTCATTCACTAAGTGATTCATTCAACAGTTACTAATTGAGCACAATATGCTGGGCACTGAACTAGGTGCAGGTATGTGATGGGACAGCTGACTCCTGGCCCAAACAAAAAATGACCATATGTTTTGTGATAAAACCCTTTATTTATTTTACAGTCACTCAATTATTCAGCAGCAAACACACACACACCTGCTCTATGTACAAACTACCGAAGGATGGATGGGTGAATGGGTGAATGGATATTTATTTATTTATGAATGAATGAATGAATGAATGAATAACAGGGTATTGCTCTGTCATCCTGATTGGAGTGGGGTGGTACAACCATAGGTCACTGCAGTCTCAAACTCCTGGGCTCAAGTGATCCTCCTGCTTCAGCCTCCTGAACAGCTAGAACTACAGGTGCACTATCACACCCAGCCAATTTTTAAAATATTTTGTAGACACAGGGTCTCACTGTATTACCCAGGGTGATCTCAAACTCCTAGCCTCAAGCAACTCTCCGGCCTTAGCGTCCCCAAGTGTTGGGATTATAGGCATGAACCACTGCACTGGGTTTACAACTTAATACTGACTAAGCCAGACAGTGTTTTTCCTAAGCACATCTCCAGCAGGTAGGTAAGCCCCCTTGAATGTCTGTATAAAGTGAAGTTCAGCATTAGTAAGGTTTAGTGATTCCCTGGCGCATTGTGCTAATGGGCACCTTTATTTCCAGAAAGACAGAAAGCAGTTTCCCATCAGTTAAGTGACCAAAAGACAGTATTTGTTGAATGTTTACTCTGTGCTTAGTGTTGTGCTTGGGGCTTTCTTCCTTCTTAGTGAATAGGGGGGCACTGCGAGAATCTGCTTAATTGCTCACAAGCATGCAATGTAGGATTGTTAACATACAAATATAGGGACCAGTGAAACAGAATGCCTGCTCTCTAGGTACTTGTTACAAAGCAGTATAGTAGGTACAGTAGGTACATATATTGTAGCCCTGCCTTATAAGAAAATGTTTCACTTATGAGTCCTGATTATTTCAAATGGGCAATATTTTCTTTTATTCCACTTTTTAAGTATTTTTCATTAATTTCTAATACTCAAATTACAGTAGACATGGGAGCTTGCTTACAATAACTAGACAAAAAAAAGATGAAAATTTCACCTGATTTAAGAGAGGATACTTACGAAATATTAATGAAAAATATTTGGTATCTACTTAGGGTGATGTATAAGATTTTACTAGGCTCAGCGGAATTAAGTAAGTTTTTGAATAATATAGTTTTTAGAACTGAGCAAGCCATTGTTGGGCTGATAGAATGTTGGACAAACTCATTAATTTCCATTAATTCCAGTTGTATAAAATTATAGTATGTGCTATGAACAACTGGCCCCTTTATTAATAAATTCAGATTTTAAAGTAGAGATCTCGAGTGTGGTTAATGCATGGGACATTTCAACAACGAAGTATGGTGAGAATGGGGAAAAGTGAACAGAAGACAAAATTTACAGGCACAT
The DNA here is from genome assembly GCA_008750895.1 of Mirza zaza. NCBI lineage: Eukaryota > Metazoa > Chordata > Mammalia > Primates > Cheirogaleidae > Mirza > Mirza zaza. The sequence goes on from VSMD01051190.1 coordinate 27,203, forward strand.
GAAACAGGCAAAAAGCAGACGGTCTGGGAGTTAGAATAAATTTTAAAAGCACCTTGTCCAACCCCTTGCCCAAGCCTTATGCAATGTCCCCTGCAGCACATTGTTCTGTCCTTATTGTCAAAATAGGGGGAAATTTGGTCCTTTCATTAAGTCTCAGAAATTGTTTTCACTGAGCTCTAGCGAAGAGCGTCTTACGACAGCGGAGTTTGTCCTTGGAGTCAGCTCTAGATGATGTTAGGGGCCAGTCTGGAAGAATGATCATAATTAGGCCTGGCGCGGTGGCTCACGCCTGTAATCCTAGCACCCTGGGAGGCTGAGGCGGGTGGATCACTCAAGGTCAGGAGTTCAAGACCAGCCTGAGCAAGAGCGAGACCCTGTCTCTACTAAAAATAGAAAGAAATTAGCTGGACAACTAAAAATATGTAGAAAAAATTAGCTGGGCATGGTGGCGCATGCCTGTAGTCCCAGCTATTCGGGAGGCTGAGGCAGAAGGATTACTTAAGCCCGAGTTTGAGGTTGCTGTGAGCTAGGCTGATGCCATGGCACTCTAGCCCGGGCAACAGAGTGAGACTCTGTCTCAAAAAAAAAAAAAAAAAAAAGATCATAATTACACTGATGTCAATAGAAACACAAAAGAGGGATAATAAATAGCATTGGGTTGTAAGCCCCACAGCAGATCCTAAGAAAAGACAGAAAGCAGGCATGGCTCCTGTCTGGGAGCATCTAATAAAATGTTATGAGTTCTGTCTCAAAGAGGCTAAGATTGATGGCATGCTGTCAACCCTGCAGTTTCCCAAGTGCTTTTTTGATCGTGTGTTGCAAAAGCTCAAGTAAATAAGTTTGTCTTTGGTTGTTTGTGGGCTTGGAATGTTGAACATGGTTGGTATTTTTACCGTGTGGCAAACTGAGATGAAGCCACTAAGAGCCAGCTTGGTACCTATTCGACTTTCAGTAGGGATAAATGAACATGTTTATCCTGAGATGTGAAGTCAAATTAAAACTCGGACTTTTAGACTTAAGAATAAACTAGCCCCACTCAACCATTCTTTGGGCAAGGTGCCACTGTGCAGACTGAGCACCCTCCATGTTTTCTGGAGAAATCAGGCCCTGGATTTGGTTGGGGGCAGCAAAGGGCACGATTTTCGGTTGCACAGAGCTCCAAGACACCCACTCATGTCCAAGACAGGGACCACTCAGGATGAGAAAGGCTTTGGGGTCAGACTCATCTGTGGTCAGGGTCTAACCACCGGGTGACCTCTCTGAGCCTCATTTTCCTTATCTTAGAGTCACATAATCACAGTGTACCTAAACACATTCGGGTGTGTGACATGCACACAGGACACCACAGGATGTAAGTGACAGGCGTGCAGACGCTGGAGGCACAGACTGGGCTTCTAGTCTCAGCTCTGCCGCTTACCCGGCTGTCACCCTAAACTCATTAACTAGATTCTCAGAGCCTTCATTTCCTCCTTTGGAAATGCGGTCACACATAATAGCTACCTTGGAAAGACTGTTGTGAGGATTGAATTATACTAAGTGGACAATGTATGTGTGTAAAAGCATTAATACATTTATTTTTTTGTGTGCCCCCGAAGTGCCTCGCCCAGTGCTAGGCACAGAAATCTCTCTTCAGTGACTGACAGGTTGAATACGCCAATGCCTTGGGCTAAGCTGGTCTGAGCAACAATGTTTTCAGCAATTCCTCTTACACGTAAACTGGAAGGACGTCAATGGGAAGACATGGGGTCTACAGGAGGTGGACTGGGGAGACCTTCGCTTGTGGTGTTCTTCCTTTTCTTCTTTAAGAGATGAATATAGGATACCGGAGTCAAAGATTGTTAGCATCACCGATGGTCTTCAAGACATAAAACCGGCGACCCAGTGATCCATTTTAATACCTATAATTTCCCCAATCTCATTAAATAATTACTTCAGCATCACCCTCCATGAATAACAAGGTAGATTTCAGGGACTTATTTTCCTTGTATATTTTGATAATACTTGAAAAGGAAACTGGCGAAATTTAGGGATAAGCAGATGCTTTGCGGTCCCATGATTCTATCCTCAAAGTGGCAACTGTGCCTTGTGATTTCATCAGGAAAGACAAATGGCTACTCTCACAATAGTCAGGAAATAAGCATCATAATGCAGCTTGTACTCAAGCCTGTGACTCTAAAAATCAAGACAATTTGGCTTCCTATCTGGACTCTGCTACTCTCTACCATGTGACCCTGGGCCAGGAGCCACGTGACAACCTCCTGAAGCTTGAATTTCCCCAGATGTAACATGGGGATTCCAGTAGCCACTGCCACGGATTGTTTCACAGATCTCTTGACTGAATGCACGGAAGGTGCCTTAGAAGGTGGCGCCATATCAAGGTAAGAGTTCAACAAATGTCAGCCATCGTGGCAATTGCAAGCATTGGCCATACTACTGCAAAGCTGCCTTTCTCCTTCGACTGTTAGAGTGAAAGGTTGTTAAGTGTTGTCTTAATAGGATTCTTACAACCTGGCATTTTCCAGTTTAAGAACGTTCATCAGGTACCTGGAGATCATAATGTGTTCATGAAAACACCAGCAGCCATTGCTTCCTTATAATGATTGAGCAAAAGAAAAAAAAAAACACTAACCTCATCCCTACAGGAAAACTTTCTGAAGGAGAATTGCTGCAGGGCGGAGCAGGAGGAGCAAGGTTCTGCATTCAGGTAGAAACTCTAGGTCTGTGGAGCAGCCCCCTCCACCCCTTGCCGGGCTGCACATGAAACTCTGAGCCCCAGCTGATACCAATCATCCCGTTTCCTGTCTCATGAGCGCTCATGTTCTCTGGGAGCAGTGTATGAACTGATGCTAGCTTGGGGTTGTTTGCGTGAGTCTGCCCTTTTAAAGGAGGGTCTCTTTCTTCCCTATAACCCCAGAGATGCTCAGAGCTATGGCTTTCGAGTCAATTAGAGTTGGGTTCAAACACCCGCTCTAACACTTAACATCAGTAGACTTCTTTGAGCTTTGCTTTTCTCACTGGTGAAATGGGGAATTAATATGTATAAAATGCTTAGGAAAGGGCTGGCACATAATACACACTCAATAAATATTAACTCTGTCCCAAGAGCGTTCTTCAGTATATAGTAGTGGTGGACAGACTAAAAGTGGTTATAATAATGACAGTCTTTGGATGTCTAGAAAAGCTACTATCAATTGTAATGACATCATTCTTTCTGGTAACATATGAACCTAGAAAAAGAGAACCCCTTTTCCACTTTCCTTAAACATAGCCGCCCTGTATTATACCCAGTAGGATGATCCAAGTCTAAAACCCCAAAACCACTTTAACTCTTTGGAATAATCTCATCATTTCTTAATGAAGCAGTCCCTCTTTATAAAGGAATGACGATATGGACTCAAACACTGGTTACTACCAGCAAAAGGAACTCAAAAAGATATTCTAAGACCTACTCTGTCAGAAAAATAAATGATTTTCTTTCTTAAGTGAATAGATACCTTGATCATAGATTCCACCACTACCTTTTAATATGTTCCCCTCCACCTCTCCCCTGACACACACGTTCTGTTTCTTAAAATGTTTTTTCTTCTTTCTAAACTGGAAGCCATATTAAAATATTGGTGACTGTTTTTTTTTTTTAGCTGCTGAGAAATTTAGTCCTTTGGAAGAAGGCTAGACACATCTACCACTAGGGCAATGTGCATCTTTTCTAAAATAGTTAGAAGTCACTTGTGAATATAAAGAACTTGCAAACTGAAGTTCAATGTTCAAATATATCCTTACCCTCTTCTTTCCCCTGAGTTCTTTACAGACAGGCCCAGGCTAGAGGGCTGGTTTCATGAGGAGGGGCATGTCTGAGGATTGTAGATGCCCTGTGCTTAAAGACATCTTAAGAGTCATCTAGTATAACCCTCTAATTGTTCCAGAGATTTCTTTAAATTCAGAGCATCACAGATTTCTTTAGGAGGCTGAAGGAAACTGAACCATCTCCCAGAAGAAATGCACACATCTGTATATTCCCATGCAATTCTGAATACGGTTCCCGGAGGGCTCACTCATGCATCTCTAGACTTCTAAGTTGTAGAGTCTGCAGAAGCAAAGCTCCTGGCTGGTGCTGGTGCAAGTATCACCTTAGGCCTGCAATCAGGCCCTGCCGGTAAGGACCCACTCTAACCATTTTTTGGTTTTACGGCCACAGTGGGTCACAGAGTCTACCGAGCAAGAAGATGCGTCTGGCTAGAGCCCATGCATGCGTGCATCTATTTTAGGCCTAGGTCTAGGGGACCCGAGACCCACTTTCAGGGCCCATTGCAGGCCTCTTCCCAGGGCTTGTGATGTCAAGGGCACACCATGTCACCAGGGTGCCACCTTTGGGTGGCTGTTTTTCTTTGGGATGGGTTAGGAGCTTCGATGTTCAGCATGGGTGTCCACATGCATAAGACCCCTTACAAAACAGGATGGAGGCAGGTGAGGGAAAAATTAAAAAAGGAGCTGAGGTGGGCTTTGAACTTGGGTCCTCTGTTTGCACCCTTATCCTAGACCCAGCTGAGGGGCAGAGCCTGGGCTTCGCACATGCTGTTGCTTCCAAGCTCCTGACTTCCCTCAGCGCTTTCCTCTGGCTAATTCCTACTCAGCAGTTAACCATACTTTCAATGTCCTTTTGCCAGAAATGTACTCCTCGACCCTCAGTCTTAGTTAGTTCCCGGTGAATTACCAGTACCCTGTACTTTCCCTTCATAGCACTTATTTAGAGATTGAGTGAAATGTCTATTTTAGGTACTTTAAAATTATTTGTGGCATGTTCACTGCTGTATCCTCAGAACCTCAATAACTATTTGCAGAATGAGCAAATGAAAGGTGAATGAATACTACCTTTGAGACCTATATTCTCCATATCCTAAGAAATGATCCCCAGCCCTTGAAAAGCATGTTTCTTCCTTCCTAGTCTTGTAGGGGCCACCAGCAAACATGGAGCTGTAATCACCCCGTGACACCAGGGAACTGGGAGGCTGGCTTCGCTGGGGTGCAACAAGCCAATAAAGGGGTCAGGACCATCATGTAGGTCGCGTATCCCTCATGGTCTAGTGACCACTGGCTCACACCTTGGTGGACTAATCACAGGAATCCACCATCTGAGTCCAAATCTGGCATGAAGTGCGAATAACAAGTGGACATTTCTCATTTCAATATTCCCCTAAAAATGGCAGCCTGGACCTCAGATACAGGGAATACAGATACCCTGTTTTCAACCCAACAGCAATTGAATTATGTGTAAATGACACAGCTCCCCTTGTTCTGATTGGAGAAATCATTGTCCATGGGACCAGACACTGTTTCCACATAAGCAAATATTGCCTGGATGCTGTGGTACAAATTAAGTGGCAGAAGTGAGGCTAGCTTTTCTCAATATTTGGTACTGATGTGTGTGAAGACTTTCCATTGTGGAACCATGGAGATAAGGTGAATCATAGAGGTAAGGTGAATCTGCTGAGTACTTTATGTCCATTATTTTTTACAAAACCCTGAGAGGTGGGTATTATCATCCTATTTTGCCAATTAGGGAACAGAAGCTCAGAAATGTTAGATAGTTTGTGCAAGGTTCCATAGCTGATAAGTGGCAAAGCCAAGATTTAATAAAAAACATTCTACCACTCAGTATACTGAAATCTCCTTATATACCAAAAAGAGGTAACTCCCAGGCCATTCTTAAAGAAGAGGAGAAAAGCTAGACTAGGACATTCTCAGAGGGCTCCCATTCCTGGTTTTTTGCCCACATCAGACACCAAGGAAGATGACATTAAACTCTGCCCCATGAGTCTTCTGTTATGTTGACCTCGAAAGGCCAAGACTGTGTTCTATTGTCTGTTGCTGCGTAACAAACTACCCCCAAATATGGTGGTTGAAACAACCATTTCAGCTTGATAATGGTTTTATTAGGAATTTGGGAAGAGTTTGGCTGGTTGGTTACAGAGTATCAGCTAGGGCAGCCAGGGCTGGAGGAACTATTCCCAGATAGTATCTTTAGTCAATTGTCTGGAGCCTCTGTGATCTTTGGTGTTTCCGACTCTCTTTACATTTCATCATATTGCCTTATTATCCAGGACTTCCTATGCAGCTTAACCTCTTACATCACAGTGGTCTCAGGATATATGGACTTCCTTACATGCTGGCCAACTTCTCATGCAGTGATTGCTCTAAAATCAAGTGCTCCAAGAAACCTGGGAAGAAGCTCTGAGGTTTCCTAGGACCTCTCCTTGTTAGTACCAATGTCACGTTTGTAGAATTGCATTGGTCAAGGAAGCCACTAAGGTCAGCTCAGGTTCAAAGTTAGGGAAAGGAATGGACTTAACTTCTAGATGGTGGAATGGCACGTGAATACAGGAAAGAAGGGATGGATGGCGACCCTCTCGGAGACAAGCTATCATAAGCTGTCTCCAGAAAACTATCCCATCTCACCAGCAAATACCTGAGGGAGCATTATGAATCACTGACATTCCTTTAGAGAACAGCTTAGAATAAAAGCCTCTTGGTGGAAAGCAGAAAGGTAAATAACACGTAATAATCACTTGCTACATGCCAGACCCTAAGCTAAGTGTTTTACATGCACCGTTTCATTTTATGTTTACAACAACCCAAGGTAGTCTGATCATTCACAATCTTATAGATGAGGAAACCATTGCTCAGAGAAGTTAAGGAATTTACTCAAAGGCACAAGTAACCACAGTGTCTGAGATTTGAACTCAGGTCTTGTGGATCCCAAAGTGTGTGCCTTTAGTCATGCCACAAATCAGGTAAGGGCTTATGGAGAATGTGCATTCATGGGTGGGGTAAGACAAATTGGCAGACAGGTTTCAGTAAGTGGGCAGGATGGACATAAAAAGGCAACAGCATGAGTGGAGTAGAGATGTGGAGACTGACCTGTTGGACCGTGAAGGAGTTTGAGGACTGGGATTGGGCAGACTGGAAGGAGCAGGTTCTGAAGCCACAGAATACAGCCAGAGGAGGCCAACTTATTGAGACCTGAAGTCAGGCAGCCCACTCCAAAGGAAACCCTTCTATCCAATGCTGAAGACCTCAATCGACTGCTTTTCTTTTACTAACAGAGGTTCAGAGTTTGCTCCAGTCATCTCAGCTCCCAGACACAACTCACTTTCAGAGGGGAAGGGAGGTTCACACTAATCAATGAGGAAGGCCAAACAATGGCCCCATTTGCACTCCAGAGAAGGATTACCCTGCATGTGAAAAACTTTGTTTCTCCTTTTTCTCAGAATTGACAACATTTGAGAGTGGAAAGGGAGCTGTGAGCTGGTGAAATGATTTCTAAATCAATTTTTCAACTTTGACGCAACTAGAAGATGGGAGAAAGCAGTATCCTAGGGGAGACATTTGGGCATTCGAGCTTTTGTACGAGTTCAGGAGGAATTAGCTCTGATACATACCTTTGCAATATAAAATTTCATTCCTTTAGTAAAGTGCAGTGGTTTAGAGCAATGACATCAGACCCAGACTGACCCGGGTTGGAGTCTAGCTCCACCACCTACTAGCTGGGTAACTTTGGACAATTCACTTACCTCTTAGGGCCTCACTTGCCCCATTTAAAAACTGGAAGAACAATACCTAGAGGTGGTGGCAAGGAGTAGACAAGATGATGCACATAAAATGCAGGCACAGGCCCTGCCTTGCAGAAAGTGCTCGGTGTGTATTAGCTATCCATGGTAGGACTTAGGTTCCCAGTGCTTGGTCTGACTTCAGAGTCTAGTGCTTGCTTCTCTGGTCAGGGCTAGAATGGAAGCATTGCAGTGGATGCTATGATTACAATCATGGGACACAGAGCTGTCTGAAAGCTCAGCATCCTCACTGACCAAAAGTGGGATATTGGGATGCAGAAGAAGATTGAGTCAAAACTTTCCCTTACTGTATTAACAAAATGACTGAAGGTAGAATAGGACCTCCCTCTTGGGGTTGTTTTGAAGGTTAAATTATATAAACCACACAATAATGCCAGTCACAGGTATGATTATCACATAATAAACAGTCTCTCTCTCTCTCTCTCTCTCTCTCTCTCTCTATATATATATATATATATATATATATATATCATCTATTATTATTATATATTCAAATATTCATTGAGCGGCTTCTGTGTGACAGGCCCTATTGGCCTGTGCCTAGAAGATTGGAATCTGGAAGTCATGTAAGACTTCCTACCCGTCATTTCAGCAACTGGCTAAAAGTACTGACAAAGTACATTCATAGCCAAGGGGCTGTAGTACTTCTGAAGGTCTTATGCCACCATATGAGGTTCAAGGTCATGCCACTCCAAACCAGAGAGGGTGTGACATGGCCAGAGGAAGAGTGTGACCGGGGCAGAGGAAAACAGGAAAACGCAGCAGAGCCTGGTCAGCGGTATTAGATGTCATGCAAAAGAGAGAAGCAGGGTTGAGCACATGCAGGAAGCAAAGCATAAGCTGGGTCAGGACAGGATGAGGACCGTGGTCAATGTGGATATCTGAGCTTGACCTCTATGTGACATTGACAGCATGAGGCAGGAGTGGGCCTTTTGACTCAAAGTGATGGGGCAGGACCGGATTCAAAATATCATTGATACTTTTCAATGAATTTTGAGCCTCCCATTTTCAGTTCAAAATGAGGTCCCAATTCAGTTCTAGGAGATTGTAAAAACAAAAGTTCTGAGAAATAATTGATTAACAATCCATTCTTGTTTTTGATTGCACAATAAGCAGAGTCTAAACTTGTTGACCTTCAGAGCATACCCGTGGTTAGGCATGATGTAGCTAGGAAGCAAGTCATATGGCATTGGAAGGTTCAATCTGGACGCCAGTCACAGATGTGTATTGTCATGGAATTCCTCAAGCACTGTATTTGCTAGCAGAGACTGTAAATAGGTTAAGGAGGTAAGATATCCTAGACCAGGCTGAGTAAGAGAAATGTGTGAGGTCTGCCTTCTTCCACCTGGTTCTGCTGCTTTTCCACATTAAACGTTAAGTGGAAAAGGTGGAACATGACTAACTTTGAGAAGATCTTGATTTAAATGCTCTCTGTAAGCAAAGAAAGGAGTCTTCATTCAGAGGGATTGCTCATGTAACAAAAGGGAAGGCCTTACTTCAAAGTGACTGGGGTAAACCAATGCTGGATTGTTAAACAAGTACTGATATGATTATGTGAGATGATAAACAAAGGCTCAAGCCAATCACTGCAGAGAAAAGAAAGATTCAAACCAGGTACATGACACTGAACAGGAAACCCTACCATTTTGTTGTCTAAGCTTTTGAATTGTCATCTGATGAAGGTAAGTCCCTTCATATTTCAGAGACTTATTAGGACATATTTTCCCCTTCACCCTGCTTCCTCGACCCTGAATAGCCCCTCCTGGCTTCATTTACCTTCTTGTTTAGTCTTGATGCTATCATCCATCATCATAACAACCCCCTTACAGAGCCACTTAGTTCTACTGCCCATCATCCCCTTCCCCATCTTCTCCTAGAGAAACATCAGCCCAGATGAACACCACCTGCCTTCCCCAGGCTTACAGCTGCACGGATGGATGTTACCAGATAAACTCGCAAACCGAGATGTAATATTTTCCCTTTGATTCACATTATGCCCCTATTACGTACTTGAGACACTCCAGGAACCCCACTGTTTCTCCAGAGGGTTTGGTTTCCCTTTTGCTGAGAACACTACTTCTGTCTTCTCTCTCCTCCTCAGACCCCAGACTTCATTCTTCCTCCACTGCTGATGAACCAGCCTCACGCTGCACCGAGAAATTAGAAGCCACCAGGGAAAGACTTCCTTATCTCTCCACAACAAAAGGACAAAACTGACCTGCAATTGCAGTCTGGAATCTTCTCCTACTTCTGTCCAATCCCAGGGAGCCTGAGGGCCTCTTCATCTCAAAGCTACCTCCTCCCCTTGTGCTACCCCCCTCTTTCCATGATTCCCCTCCTTTCCTTTGTCCTGGTTAATTTCCCCAGAAAACAAACATGTTCTAGTATCTCCCATAAAAAAATGAACAAATAACAGAACCCAAAACTTCCCTTGACCCCACGTATGCTAGATACAGCTCTAATTCTGTTCCCTTTTATATTAAACTTCTCAAAAGACTTCTTTACATCTGCTGACACCACTTTCTAACCTTCGCTTTGCTCTTCTTTAGTAACATGGCCTCTTCCCATTTACTCCACTAAAGCTGTGCTTTTCAAGTTCTCTGGTGACTTCCATTTAGCCAAAGCAGTGCCCTCTTTGTAACTGGTTTCTCAGTAGCATTCGGATTGACATTTTCTCCTTTTGGACATACTCTCCTCTCTTAGCTTTCATGATGCTTTTATCTCCTAAGTTTGGCTTCCACTTCGGAAGTTCCCCTTTCTCAGTCCTGTGGCTGGCTTCTTCTTTTCCTCAGTAGAGGTCTGTATCTTGTGGTCCTCCTCAGGGCTCATTCCTCGTTTCTTTCTAAAAAGGAAACTCTTGGTTTTCCATTTCAAATCTGTTTCCACCCTCACTCAAGCATCTCCATATCAGAAAACTGTACCACTATCCACACTGTTTGTTATTCAAGCCAGGATTCTGATGATCATCTTTGATTCTTGCTTTCTTTCCTCCCATATCAAATCCACCAGTGAATCTTGTCAATTTCATCTCTAAGAATAACTCCGTCCATCCTGCATTGCCACCTCAACTGGCACTACCCTAAGCTAAGGCACTGGTATCTCTCACTTGGATGACTTGGTCTGTTCATGCCCCTCTCTCAGCCAATTTTCATGTAGCACCAAAAGGGATCTTCTTTAAAGAGCAAATTAGCCTTCCATGGCTTCTAACTACATACAAAATAAGCTACAAATGCCCTGAATAATCTAATCCCAGCTTTCTCCTTCCAATTTCATCCTACAAAACTCCCTTCCTCACTTGCTATGCCACGGCCATGTTGCTATAAGGATTTCAAACATGCCAAGCTCTTTCCAACCATATGGTTTTGCCCACGCTGTTCCCTGAACTTTTGCATCACTTAGTCATCTCCTTTCTTAGGTCTTAGTTTAAATGCTACCTCACCAAGGAAGCCATTCAGGGCCACTCATCCTAAAACAGATCTCGATCTTTCTCCAGTTCAGCCCTTATTTGTTACCCTGATGAGAATAAGATAAAGAAAGCCCCGTAGCAATAAGGACCATATTTTTTCCTGTTTACCATTTTAGATCAGCATCTAGCAAAGGCAAAGAACAAAATAATTGCTCAATAATATATTTCTGAAATGAAGGAGGAAGACTTTGAGGAAGCCAACCCATACAGTGTCATCTATAAGAAAAGAAACTTCTTGTATTAATACTTTATCATGCCCAGGACACCACGATCATTGGAGAAGCAGACCTGACCATGCTTCTAACCTCCACTTTAGTAAAATGTCAAATAGCCAAATTATCTTATTCAATGCTGGTTGAGTGATACTCAGGAATATGTTTATTCATTTTGAGCTAACAATTGTGTTAGGAACTGGGCTAAGCATTTTAAATGTATTTTCTCATCTAAAACTTAAAATAATCCCATGAGGCAGGTACTATTGATAATTATCTTAGGCACATAGGCAAAATCTCTGCACAAATTATCAAAGGGCTGATAGACCTTCTGAAAATATGGAGACTCTGTAGTACAAGGCAGACCCCACTCATAATAGTGTTCTCCAAAGTAGAGTGCTCCTACTTCATATTTTGAAGTACACAAAGAAAATATTAGATAAATTCTATTTCTCTGTATCTCTATAAATAAAAATATATTAAGTTTTGAATGTTTATTATACACACTGACATGGTTTCATGTCACCCATGAACCTCAAGTTGTCATGAAAGAGGAGAAGGTGCTTCCTGACGTGGGCAAGCAGGGGCTGGGGTAGACTGAGCAGCAAGGCTTTTATTTTTTGCTCATCTTCTGTAAAGATAAATGTCTTTAATAAACTGCTCAAAGAAGTACAAAGTGAAGACTGTATGTTTTCCTTGGCAAAGATAAGCAAACAAGAAAGTGGCTACCTGTCACCTTTCCTACTTCTGGTACAAGTTCTTTATCAACATCATGAGTTTAAAACTGTGATCACTGCTATAATGCAAATTGTGTTCCCCCCAAATTCATATATTGAAGTCCTAAACTACAATGTGACGATATCTAGAGATAGGGTCTTTAGGAGGTAATTATAGTTAAATGAGGTCATAAGGGTAAGGGCCCTAATTCAATAGGACTGTGACCTTATAGGCAGAGGAAAGGAGCTCTCTCTCTCCCTCTCTCTCTGCCACATGAGGACACAGTGAGAAGGCAGCTGTCTGCAGGACGGGAAGAGAGCCCTCACCCTAACCTGATATTCCTGTAACCCTGATCTCAAACTTCCAGCCTGCAGAATTGTAAGGAAATAAATTTCTGTTGTTTACGCCTAAGTTCATAGTATTTTGTTGTGGTAGCCCAAGAAGACTAATATAATTGCCTAGTCAGTTCTAATATAAAATTACCTTCCCTCACCTTTCAGAATGACAATAAGATAATTTCAAATATGCACTTATAAACACTATTATTAAGTATGATCTTGGCTCTAATGAAAATATTTAAATTATGCATTAAGTAATTAGCTTTAGATAGGGTGAGGTTATGATAAATAGAACCTTTAAAATTATGCATCCAAAAGATGAAGACAAACAGTATAATATTTTTAAGCAATGTTCATAGCCATATCCTTCTTAATCCAAGAATTTTATAAAATTTTCCTAAGTTTAATGATGTTTAGAGGCCTCTTCAGAGGTTTCTTAGTTAATAGCTTTGACAGACACTGGTGATTGCCTATGCCAATATCCGTTTCCCCTTTCCTTTCAGCAACAGAACCCCAATATTTAGCAGGGAATATTGCTGTCCAGATTTTTAAAAAAAGGTATTCCCTAACCTCCTTTGCAGCTATCTATGGCCTTGCAACTAAATTCTACCTAATGAGTTATAAAGTCCCCTTAAAACAGAAAAGAATATACCTTCCTTCATCTCCATTTTCCTCTCTGTTGGCTGGTATATTGATTATCTATTATTGCATATCAAATTATCCTGAAATTTTAGTGGCTTAAAAAAGCATTTATTATCTCAAAGGTTCTGTTGGTCAGAAATCTGGGCATGGCTTAGCTAACTAAGTCCTGTAGCTCAGAGTCCCCGAGCAGACCATAGTCAAGGCATTGGCTGTGCTATAGCCATCTCAAAGCTCAACAGGGAAGGATCTGACTGCCCAATTCACTCACAGTATCACCAGCAGGATTCAGTTCCATGTGGGCAGTGGGCCTAAGGGTTTCTGGTTCTCACTGGCTGTTAGCCTGAAGCCCCCCTCAATTCTTCGCCACATGAGTCTCTCCCTGGGGCAGCTCTTAACATGGCAGCTTGCTCAAAGCAAGCAGGAGAACAGACAAGAGAGGGAGTGCCAGCAAGACAGAGAGTGCAAGCAAGATGAAAGTCGTAAACTTTTTTAACCAAATGATGGATGTGACATTCCATCACTTTTGCTGTGTTCTATTCATTAGATGTCACTAGGTCCAGCCCACACTCAAGGAGAAGGAATGGCACAAGGATGTGAATAGGAAGAGGTAGAGATCACTGGCATATCAGAGGTTGCCTGTCCCATCTGGAATTCAGATGAGAAGTCAGGACCTCAAGCCATGCTATCAGAATTTCAGAAGGTGTGCTAAAACTGGCACACCAGCAAAGACAGAAGACTTTGAGCTGCCTACCTGCTTGGGTGTCTATTTATGGACTTCTTTTACGTAAGAGAGAGACAAACTTCCTTCTAACATAAGCCACTATGACTTGGGGTTTTACTATTACATGCTGACAATCCTAATCTTACGTGGTGTAGCAGTCAAAGACAAAAATCTCTATACCATTGGAACAAAACTTGTTTTCCTGATATAAAAGATATCATTGAAATAATGTAAGTGATATGCTGACAAACTAGAAAAATATTTATGCCAAAACACTTTGGAAATATACACAGGAGACACTGATGAAGACTGGAAGAAACAATTTTTAGGACAAATAATATAGCATAGGAGGTTTTTTCCATAGCCAGATGAAAGTGCAGATGTTTCTAGCATGTCTTAATGTATGCTACTTGCTAGATTAGGTTTTCCAAAAATAAACAACATAAAGAATTGCATTTTTCTGGTATGCCACTAAATTAAGGATAACCAAAGAAGACATATTTTAGAGAATGAATAACTTCTATAATTAAAACAATGTTTTAAGAGGAAATATTTAAGTATATTCACTTATAGATTGGTCCCTCTGACTAGAATTTTTTAAAAGTTTCTTGGGTAATGTTACATACGTAACACCAAATTTGGAATTCATTCATTGCATTATTTATAATTGAGGTAATACAGACAACAAGTCAAAACCACAAAAGCATACATGGCTACACTGAAGTAATTGATTTTAAACATTAAATTTTATAAGTTTTAAAACCAAGACTTTTAAAAATATAGTAGAATCTGTATATCATTTTATAATGAGATGAAGAGGGAGACATTTTTTAAACCACTCAGAGGTTCACTAAAAGAGTTGTGAAACTTAAAGATACACATTTTTCTTTTATAAAAATATAAAGGTACAAGGTTTTCTTATCTTTTCTGTAATGACAAATGATACTACTTTCAGTTTACCTGGCAGACATTTTTGCATATAAGCACACTGACTCTACCCCTTCCCTTGCAAAATTTATATTTTAATAATGTGTGAAGACAACTCCATTTTGTAAGACAAGTTCTCATTTTGGATACAGCATTTGGAAAATAGATACCTGGAAATGTTTCCATTGTTTCCTGATTCTGCAGCCAAACGTGATCACGTGCTACCTATTATTTAATAAAACTCTCACATGTGTACACTAAAAAAATAGAAGCAGCATGTACTAGTTTTCTGTTACTATATAAATTCTATTACTACATAAATTACCAGAAATTTAACATCTTAAGGTGACATACACATGCGCACATCATCTCGCAGTTTCCCTAGGCCAGCTGTGGGCATGGTCAACTTTAGTGCCTACTGCACAGGGTCGCATAAGGCTGCAGTTAAGGTCTCAGCTTGACTGTGTTTTCATCTGGAAGCTCTCTCTACTGGGAAAGAATCATCTGCTTCCAAGCTCATTCAGGTTGTTGGTAGAATTCATTTTCTTGTGACTGTATGACTGCAGGTCCAGACTTCTGTCTGGCTGCAGGCTGGAGGCCACCAGCCTGTCCTAGAAGCTGCCCTGGGTTCCTGGAGGCTGCCCATAGTTCCCGGCTACATGGGCTCTTCAGTATGGCCACTTACGTCCTCCAGGTTTCAAGAATGGTCTCTCACTCCAGCAAGCTAAGACAGAGTCTTATATAAAGCAACATAGTCACAACGGTGACATCCCATAACTTTGCCATACTGTGTTGGTTAGAAACAAGTCAGATGTGATGCTCACACTCAAGGGAAGGGGATTGTACAAAGGCATGGTCTTCCCAAGGGGCAAAACCATGAAAGATCACCTTAGGGTCTGTCTGACACAGATTTTCCAAACACTTTGCAAATCTTTACAATAAAGAGTTCAGTAGTCTTTGAATACATTTGTTTAAAACCTGAGAATGAAACTGAAAGAACCACTGATATCAGGAAGTGGAAACTTACTTGCTGAGTTATTACAAAGACTTGTGCACAATGGGTGGATGGGATTGAAAAATGGGTATTACGATTTCAAGTCCAGACAACAGTGAACTCTTTAATTTGGATCTTTTTGTCTTTGGGAGATATCATTTTTTGTCAGCTTTGACAGCCATTGAAACCAGGCATCACAATAAACTCAACTTAGTGACAGGCCTTTGAATTGCTAAATTACACACAATACAAATGTGAAATCAAAATTTTCAACTATAATGAAGTTCATTTTATCACATTGTATTTACTAATTACACTGCAGTTATGTTAGTGAGAAAATTTCTGAAGTAACCCGTAAGTGAAAATTTTAAGGATGTATCTATATGTATCTCATCTTATGTGATTTGTATTGTTTAATATTTAGAACATGTATGAAGTATATTTATAACATGATCCATGTTTACAATTTCTAAAGAAATTAATATGCATTAATTAATGTATACATTGTGTTGGGGGACAGAAGTTCAGTTTTTTTCCCCTAATAGGCCTGTGTCATAGAATGACTTTGGGACCCACTGATCTCTTTCTGCTCTGTCTGGTATAGCTGTCACTAGCCGCATGTGCTTCCAGAGCACTTGAAATGACGCCGGTCCAAATATTTTGGATATATTGGGTTAAGTAAATTATGTGATCAAAATTAATTTCACCTGTTTCCTAGTATGGCTACTAAAACAGTGAGATTTCACATGTGGTTCACATTATCTATCTACTGGCCAGGGCTACCCTAAAGGATTTGACAGGATGTTAGAAAAAAACAGAAAGCCTGGTTCGTTGTACTTTCTGGACTAAGCAACGATGGAATTAACACAAGTAAATTGTTGGTAAGGCGTGGCCTCGCTTGAAATGATTCCCTATGCTTCATGTTCTTGTGGCTTTTTTTCCCCCCTTTACTCATCAATAGTGGTTAGTATGATATTTTTAATCTCATCATTGGTTGAAGCAAATTCTAAAGAGATGAACTGATTTCTCCTTTGTGCTGTACTCTCTGTTCTATTCAGTGTCACCAGATGAACTGATAGCACTTTCTTTGATAACACAGCTTAGACTTGGGTTTCAGGATTAGTACCTAAGTACCCTCAGAGAAATATCCCAACTGCGTGTATGGGTTCATGGAAATTTACATGGATGCAATGTAGTAAGTTCTGTTTATTAACTACTACTAAAATGGTACCAAATATAGAGCAAAGTAAAAGATAAATCCTGCCAAGTACTTGAGGTATGCGTTTTAAAAACTTGTAATTAGCTTTCGCCATGATTTTGTATAGTCTAGTGTTAGCTTTGATAATTTCCTTTGCAAATTAATTTATTATCCACTATTCTGTTAAGAAGTATACGATCTCCATTTTTCTCCCCCAATTTCAGAAAGTGTGCTTGCTCTGGAATATCTTGAAGTAACCATCCTATTGGGGCAGATCTTGCCCTATGTTTTCTTTCCAAAGAAGCCTTACACATTGAGCTTTCCTCTGACCAGTCTATATACGCTGCTATCTTCCCTGCAGCAGGGCTCCCTCCGAGCTGATCTTAAATTCTTTAAGTCTGTAATAATGCTCTCCCTGGGGGAATTATAGTAAAGTCTAGTTGTTGAAAGTCTCTCTTATGTTGATTCAGTGTCTAATTTTCTATAACTTGGAAATTATTGGCCTCAGGTCTTCTCCCTAGGAATATACAGGACACACCCCGGCCACAGACAATTCCATTAATAATACTTATTCTAAATCTTCTCTTCTCTGGGTTACTAGTTCCTCTAAGTATTCCTCTTATTCATTAAACAGACATTTATCAGGTTCTGTGTTAGTCTGCTAGGGCTGCCATAACAAAGTATCACAGACTGGTTGGCTTAAACAGTAGAAATTTATT
Source organism: Mirza zaza (assembly GCA_008750895.1). Lineage (NCBI taxonomy): Eukaryota > Metazoa > Chordata > Mammalia > Primates > Cheirogaleidae > Mirza > Mirza zaza. Next base: position 44,762 of record VSMD01051190.1, read on the forward strand.
TTCTCATAGCTCTAGAGGCTGAACATCCAAGATTAAGGTGCAGGAAGGGTGGGTTTTTCTAGAGGCTTCTTTCCTTGACTTGCAGACAGCTGCCTTCTTGCTGTGTCCTCCCCTGGCCTTTTCTGTGTCTGTGCACATTCCTAGTATCCCTCCCCCTTCTTATAAAAACACACATGCTGTTGGATTAGGGCCCCACCCTTATGAGCCCATTTAACTTTAATTACCTCCTCAAAGGCTCTATCTCCAAATGAAGTCACATTGGGGATTAGTGCTTCAACACAGGCATTTTAGGAAGACACAGTTCAGTCCACAACAGATTTGTGTGAAAAAACAGTAGGAAGAAAAAAACCAAACCAACCCTCGCCCTATGCACAAATGATTTCAAACCCTTAAAAATAAAATAAATGTCTTCAAAGCATGTAGGAGCCGGAAGCCTAATCCAATTATTAGTTAGTGGCCGGCCCAGGGGCAGACCCCTGGGTGGAGTGGAACTATCTCCTCTCTCTTTATGGATTTATACCCCTATTTATGTAGCTCAAGACAACATTCACTCCTACAGAAGATTGTTGACATAAAAGAGAGCCCGGCTTTACATGTTTCTCCAAAGCTATTGTATTGTTCTCGGAGTCTCTTTAACTCTTCCATTCTTACACAAGATTAAAAGCTGGTCGGCACTGAAGGTCATGTCTTCTAATTCTTTGCATGCCTCTACTCCAACAAATACTGTGCACTGCCAACAAGGAAAATGGTGTTGGCTGAGCAGGGCTGACTTCATACATGATCTGTGCCCTTAGTTTAATGCTTTGCTGTAGCCATCCTGAAATTTCTCATCATTTTTAAATAAGTGGCTCCACATTTTCATTCTGCGCAAATTATGTGACTGACGTTAAGACCGGAGGCATTTACGAAGGGTTGATTGGACAAGAAGTCAGAAGATCCGAGTTCTGACCCTGGGTCAGCCCTAACCAGCTTACTACAATGATCAGTGTCTACTTATCTCCCTGCATGGAGGATGCTATCTTCTAGCTCAAAATTATGCAACGTGCTTAAGCCAAGTGTTTATGTGGAGAACATCTACTGGTTTTGATCACCAAGCATTCACTTCCCAATTTCCTTCCAGAATATTCCTTCTCACTCTCTGTCTAGCTGGCCCCACTTCACCCACGACCCCTGCCCCAGGGTGACCTTGTGGCCCAGCCTGGCCAATCAGTATATTTTACCTCCCTGGAACAATCTAGAACTGGTCCATAAATAGGCATGTCCATAATAGGGTCCATAAATAGGGTCCATAAATAGGGTCCATAAATAGACCCAACCACGGCCAATGGGATTTGATTACAGGACTTTCGTGTACTTTTGAGGATTGTGGTTCTCTCCTGTGGAACTGATGAGAAGAGGAATTAGGCTTGGAGCTGCTGGCAATCGTCTGGCCTCCTCAAGGGGAAACGTGCCTCAGGACAGAGGCAACCCAGAGCTGAGACACGGAGAGAGTGAAACCAAGTCCTGCGGACAAGAGCAGCGGTGCCTGCAGCCTGGACACCACAGTTGTGACCAAAACTTAGAGTCAGTGGGGTCCCCGAGCCTACGGATGTGTCTGTCCCTTGCAACAATGGAGACTGTTCACCACTGGACTGCTGGTGCATGACAGACTACCTGCCACATAATGGACACTGAATAAATGGAAGTCATTATAAGATGTAAATCTAAGAAGTGCAAGATGAGGAGTTTCTGAAAATATGCAAACGATTTTGTTTCTAGATATATTTTAGGGCATGGATGGCTCGCTGGAAACCACTATGCAAATAATCACTTTTAATGACTGCCAAAGTCATTGCAATTGAGCTAATAAAAGCAGGATCTAAGATAAACTTCCAGGAAATAGCTTCTGAAATTCAAAGTCACCTTTTCAACTTGGGAATTTGGCTTAAGGATGAGTATGTGCTGCCTTTATTAAATTAAAATGCACCCTGTGTGATATACGAAAAATGAGGTTGTAGCCTTGGCTGAAGCAACAAATAGAACTAAAGGAAGCTTGAAAAATCTGCCTTGACCCTACCTGCTATGTAATCCTGCATCAAAGTAGCGGCTTCATTATCTTCCCTAAAATACATGTTTAAAATACTATTATTTCTTTGATATTCCTCTGATTAAACATTTCTTTGCTCCCAGCACAGGAGGGCTCCTTCGGGGCAGGAGCCCACAAATTTCTGTATCACGTGGCAGATGACTGCAGGAAAGAGGCAGAGAGAAGTGTCTGTCACAATGTGAAGAAAACATGTGTAAGTTCTGAAGCCATCTATCAGCAGAAATGGACGTCGCAGAAAGGAAGGAGTTTTTTGTCCTCAGAAGCTTTCACATTGAACTGAGGATATGTGCTCTCTGCAGGGAACACTGGAGAAAAGAAATGTAATAGGTAACTGATAATTGGATAGTTCTTTAATTCTAGCAAACCTTGGGACAAGTCACAGGAAATTCTGATATTCTAAGTTCACAGTTTGATCTATGCACATCTTTGTGGAGACAAGTGTGAGAGAGGATTTAGACAGTATCATCAGCAGTAAGTCCCTCCCAAAGACCAATTATTGACCTGTACATCCAAAACCAAGTCCAAGTTCACCACCTCTTCCCCAGCACCTAGCAGAGCTCTTGGCAAAGGTGAGCGTGCCCTAAGGACTTGTTAAGTGCTTCAATAAATTGAATAAATAAATGAATTCATCTCTCAGCAATTATGAGCTCAGTTTCTTCTACATTTATTTTGCCCCATACTATTTTTAATTTAATAATCAATCACGTGACACCTTGTGCCAGATTGCATTACTCACTTGCATGGTATTATTTAACTTTTCATCTATTTATGTCTTATCTTGTAGGATGGATCATGAGTTCTCTGAAGCAGATCTCATCTTCCTTTATGAGCCTATCAGTACTCAAACACTTAAAGTAAGCTACTGACAACCTTCATGGAGACCACAAATAGTTGGTGTAAACAGTCTGACTGCACCTTGCGAGGGTCACCCCGCTGAGGATATTATATAATTCCTCCTTGACGGTCCAGGATATCTTAACTTTCCCAATTCAACTGCCCTCTACTTCCTTTCTCAATGTACAGGATCAATGCCAACATAGTGGGCTTTATTAAAAATCAACCCAAATGCACAGGGATTAGCAGAGCATTGGAAGTAAAAATGGTATGGAAAAATTTTGGGATGGTCTATATCAATTCCCTCATCTTGGCTTTGAGCAACCAAGGCCACCCCTGCGAAGTAAAAATACTTGCTCAAAGTTACAGAACAACTGCGAGAACCCAGAGATACTGACCCCAGAAATGCTGCTCCTTGTGGACATGACAGGCTCCTGGCAGCAGGATACTACATCAGTAATGACTTTACTTTGCACTAACTAGATGTAAATGTTTAAAACATTCTTTTTCGAAAGCTGCCATCTGCAAACACAAAAGAAGAGGGTTGCTTTGAGCATAAAATGCTCAGGCGATCACGGTTTCCCATTTTCTGCAAATCAAAGAAATAAAAGGTTGGATGTCAGGACTTGCACCACACAAGCCCTTTCTGAAGGGACTGAAAAGATTTTATTGTAGTCTCTGAAAGTTGGTATTAATAATTTCATTTCAAAAAGAAAAGTGATGAATATTTCCCCTTGAGTTCAAAGACACCAGCTAATTTATCCTTTATTGCTGAACTCCTGGCATTAGACTATGCATGTGGCCAGATAGGAACACCATTTACCAGCTGGACCCCCCTGGGTCGGGGAAGAATAATATATACAAGCTACATTCAGCCTTTGCGACTCATCCTTCAACCACTGCCTTATGTTACAATTAGTGATGTATTTGTAGTTTATCAGCTCCTTAAGGGCAGCCACTATCCTGACTTTCTAAATATGTCAGTCACTACAGGTTCCTCTTCTACTGAAAGCCCTCCAATGACTTGGAAATAAATTCAAAATAAACTCAAGCTCCTGACAGTGGCCTCCGAGGAGCTATAATCATCTGGCCCTAACTATTCTTACCCAGTTCTCTCTTTACTCACATGTTCCTGCCACAGTGGCCTTGTTCCTTGTCTTCTACCATGCCAGGCTTGCTACTGCCCTTACATGCAGTTCCCTCTGCCTGGCATGCTCTGCTCTAAGGACTCTAAATGATGATCCCTTCTCATCATTCAGGTCTCAGTTCAAATATCTCCTCTGGGAGGTCTTTAAGGCACACTCCATCAGATCCTATTTCATTTCTTCTACAGCACCTCTTCATGTCTGAAGTTACCTTGTACATTTATATTTTTACTTAGTCATGTCTGTCTCATACCTCTAGAATGTGAGCTCAATAAGAACAAAGATGTCATATTTTTCAATGCTATATCATCAACCCCTCCAAGAGTACCTGGCATATAGTAAGTGCTCAGTAAATAGTCATTTACTGCATCTCCCTATAGTGCCTCAAACCATAGCATCATAGGCCAAAATCATATGAAAGAGAGAAAAGAGGGCCATCTAGTTTATAGTTCAGATTCTACAAACATGATGGCCATCAATACAGGGCTGATGGACAGACAGGTTAGTTAACTCATTACCATGTCCATATCTTTAAGTACCATTTCTGCTTTTAAAATAGCGATAGAAAAATTTTATGCCAGGCTTCAAATAGTCCCTTCTTAAAAGTTTTTTTCCTTTACATGTGGACATATCACTAGTATATGGTGTAAAAAAACAACTGTTAAGTTAGAAATAGCAAAAAGATTTATATCACATGGGCCAGTGTGAATTGAGAGGTGATAGCTTCCTGGAGGACCTAGAAGCATTTCAAGAATAAATCCAAATTTGCAATGCCTGCTCTGGCCCTGTTTGGGAAGTGGCTGAGTGATGAGGAGTTCCAAAACTTTCCAATTCCCATGACTGCCTTTTGTTACATAAAAGCAAAGTGCTATAGATAGATGCTCTGAGAGAGTGTTTTAATTGAATTATACAACTATCCAGGCTAATTAAGTCAAGTAGGATTTTCACTTTCTCATCGGTGCAATAGTAAAGAAATCTCGAGATGGCTCCATCATTTTTAGCATGTGACTTCGGACAGATCATAACCTCTCCAAGCTTTAGTTCTCTCGACTCTAATATGGCTCCAATAATTTCAAACTGCCTAAGATTATTAAGGAATAGAATAAAAAATCTAATCAAAGCCTACATAATGATGCTTTACGAATGTATAGTTCTTTGCAGGAACCTCTAGACCGTATGTGCTTCCTATGCATCTTGAATTTTCCTGGGCTTAGCCAACTTTTGGGTGCCAGCCTGTGGCCCCTTTCCTCTCCCAGCAAGCACTGATGTCATCTGAAAATGGGATCTAAGCTTAAATGCGCACATAAGGCAGCAGCTCTCAGATACTGCAGGATGCCACCCACGCTGCGGAGCTCGGGCATCTCTTTGCAAATGTCTCGCCTCATCTAGGAATTAGTTTTGGAGTATGTCTTGGACTGCAAATTGTTATCTGGAAACCTGGTGGGTTTAGTAGCTTAATTAATGCTGGGTAAGTAAACAGTATTAAGTTTCTCAGGGATTAAAGTTTAAGGCTTGAGACTCTTTTTTTGGGGGGGGACCACGTGTATGTTTCTGTTCCTGAGTCTGCGTGTCTTTCATCTTCTGGCCAGTGTTCAGACTCGCTGCCAGTTTTTCGTAAAACATTCTTAAGAAAAACGAGAAGGCAGGCACTAGGGGAACAGAGACAGAGCAAAGCGGTGAGAAATTCTTTAAGAAGTCTAGGAGACACGAGGGAGAGGGAACAAGGAGAAGGCTGTGCCGACTGACAAGTGATGGAAAATCACTGAACCATAATAGACCTCGCTTGTATTGACATGCGCTAACTCAAGTGAACAGCTGGAGCGAAGTTACTGAGCGTCTTATTTCAGAGTTTGGCAGTGGACCGGACTCTATTTGCAAAGCAGACAGCTATGACAGGATTTTACAGGTCTGACGCAGAGCAAAAATGTAGTCGGCTCAGCCCAGCGACTGAAATGTAGCAAAGGGCCATTGCTTTTGTTAGAAACTGCTTTTATAGGAGGGACACCCCCCCTTCCACATGATGGCATTCGCAATAGCATGAACCTGTTGTTTGATTCCCTTCAGCATGGTAATGTAGCAGCATGTTTGTGCAGATGATATGCTTGATTTGCTGCTTTACCCACGGAACCTAAAAAAAAAACCCTCCCAAAACACAGAAAAGAATTTACATAGTAGTGCAACTCCTAAAAGCTAACATTAACTAAACAGCCATTCTGTGTCAATCACCGTGCTCAATCCTTTTGCACGCTCACCTCACTTAATCCTCACCGTAACCTTGTGTGGTTGGTGCTATAATTATCTCCGTTTTGCAGGTGGGGAACGTGAGGCTTGGAGATAAAGTCATCTGCCTCGAGGCAAGAGTCAGCAAGGTACGAGAGCCAGAAGTGCAAACCCAAATGCGTCCAGCACTCCAGCCTGTGCTCTTCACCCACTGTCACCATTATCTGCGCACGCCCAAGGTGTGCAGATCCCTTTCTGCTCTGGGATTCCAGTCTTTTGCCTCCCTGTGGAATGTTGTATCACACGTTGCTCCCATTTCTCTCCCAGTGTTTTGGTGGCATGTCCATGCAACCCACAAGTTTTAGCCAGCTGGCAGCTGGGGCGTTTAGTCTTCAAGTGATTCTCCCCCTGCTGGGGGAAGCTGCTCCAATTTGGGGGTTAGAAAATTGGTAGAAGTAAAAAATGGAGGGATGGCTGATTTCCTGTCCTCTTAGGAGGATACCTGGGCTCAGGGGCCCTAAAGGAAAAGGGGGCTCAGTGGGTATTGATCTCTGTTCCCTTTTACAGGCATAGACTCCATGCTCAGCACTGTAAGGAAGTCCCACCATCTCTATTGGGGGGGGGCATTGATCTCTCCAATTCTGGGGTCTCAACTTGTGAATGTAGACGGAAAAGAAATTACACTGTTTCCACCCTCACCTCACTGAAATTTAGCATTCCGTTCAATTGCAGAGGTAGACAACAAATCACAGTAGTATATGCAGAACCTGTGATTTTGTCATCGACAGAATTCAGGTATTTTCATACCCCATTTCAGATGTCACAGAGAGCTTGGGACACCATGAATACCAAACGCTGCTTCCAAATGATGGTAGCCATTAGGCCTGCTGCTGGATTTTGTTATTTAATGAGCGCATGTGGATTGCTATATCACAATTCAAAATAATTTTAATAATTGTATTTACATACAATTTTCTTTTGAATCCTATTATCTTTAATTTTGAGACATTTATTTTCTAGAAAGAGATCTACAGGCTTTACCAGACAACTAAAGGGAGCCATGGCGCACACACACACACAAGACTAAGAACGTCTGCTCTTCTTCACTCATTTTAAAATCTCTTATGTGTATTTCTCATTGAATCTAACTGTGGGGTACTGCTTACTGTTATTATCCCCCGTTTTATGCGAGATGAAACTGAGGTACCAGGAGACTAGGGAAGTTTTCCCAGGTGAATTCGGTATTTACTGAGTGCTTATTGCATGGATATTTTACCGCCAGCCCAGCATCACTCTCCTGGTCTGTACTCCTTGCCCTCCAAGTAGGAAGCCTGGGGACTGATAAACTCTCCCAAGTTCCTTGAAAGCAAGGTTCCAGGTGCGATCTAGCCCAAGAGAAGCTCTGTGTGAGATCTGGAAGGTGGAGGAGAAGAGGAAGCCATTTGTCTCCCCCAGCAGAAGCGGACACTTGCCCAGGCTGTGGGCAGACTTGCTGTTTGCATTGACTTTGGGTCATTCTAATGTGATTCATCCATTTAGATGCCGCTGGTTGCACTGGTAGCTGTTTTGTGAAGTTTTTGTGGTTTCCTAACCTTAGGAAAGCCAGGTTTTCCCCTGACCTTCCCTCCCAAGTTCTTCCAAAGACTCTGTAAATCAATACGCTAAATCGCTTCCAGTGTGAAATGCCTGGAGGGGTTTCTGTCTTAAGTGAACTATATACCCACTGTGGGCCAAGAACAAACACAAGATTTAATGATAGCAGGAGATAAAATAGTGAGCATATCAGTCAGGGTTCTAATAGGAAACAGATGAGTTAATTGAAGACTGTTTAATAAAGGGACTGTTTACAAGGTTATAAGATAGTTTAAGGGAAACCAAGAGGGCATGATGAAGCACCCCAGGCTAGCAGGAGCAGAGCAGATAACTGAGCACAAGTAGGATCTCAGAGCCAAAGTGACCAGGACACTTGGAGCTCTTCCAGCATTCAAAGAAACAGAGGACACTGAGCTAGGATGGGGTGGAGTGAGGGTTAGGGTCAACGATTCTAGATCCTCAAGAGCTTGGTGACACCCCTTAAAGATGTCTGGATTACATGTGGACACCAGACTCGGTCTGATCTGTTCGACAACCCTATGGGGCATTATTCATTATTCCCCTTCTATTTTTTTCAGAAAGGAAACAAATATTTAACAATGTGCTAAAGGTTACAGAACTAGAAGTGTAACAACTTTGGTTTGAACGCAGAGTGGTCCTGCGGCGGCAGAACCTATGTTGTTAACACTCACATTCTGCTGCTTCCCTTCCAACCACGGCTGCTAAAGAAGTCCTAGTCTCGAATTCTCCTCTATATAGGATACAACTCTTTATGCAAAGTCAAAGTCATATGAGATCATGGTGAACTTACTAACCCCTGAAAATGTGGAGCCAGTTTATGTGGATGATGTCTTTGGCTTCTTTGGACTTAAATAAAAAGGATTATTTCCAAAGAAACTCAGCATGGCACAGAAAAGGCTGATATTAAAGCTGTCTCCCAGCATAAAGAGGTAAAGAGATTCGTCCCTATTAAGTGCCAGCCTCATGGGCATGTGACCTGGGCCGTCACATGGGGCCCCACACTCAGAAGGATCCACACTTCATGTAATGCTCTACTCTGTTACTGTCTCTACTCTGTTACTTGTCATTCTTAATGATTTAGCCATTGAGCTTGTGGGTTTTAAGTGAAGACTGATAAGACTAACACAACTCAGTATTACTGTGAGCAGAGGAGGTAAGTGCAATATGCGTGTCTGCTATTCACACAAAGAATGTAGCTTGTCCTGCCCTCTTAACAAATGAAAGGTAGGCTCTAATGCATAACCAGCAATTAACCATCCTTCTACCCTCCCCTACCTAATTGATTAATATGGTTTTCCCCCAGTCAGGAACCAGAGATTTCTCTTTGACTTGCTATGGTTAATCGAATATAATACAGTGTTTTGTAATCCATGCTGGAAGGTTCTTTAAATCATAAATATGTCTTTGGCTCAGAGATGTTCAATAAAATTTACAGGGGGCCATTGTTTTTGACTGAGCTCCTGCACTAGACCCCAAAAGACCCAACCAAAATGGAGTCAGCCATGCTAAGTGGCACATAATCAAACTGAAACTTTGAAGAAGCAGGTAAAACCCCAAACAGACCAATTTTTCCTGAAAATAAGAGATTCACGGCAACCAATCGAAGAGTGTCCAGTCAACCTGAGCCGGCACAAGGAAGTCGCCTCTGTTTAACCCTTGCAAAGAAAGTAACCGAAAGTAACCCAGTATTAACCAATCCACTTTTTACAATTATTATTCTGTTTTCTTGTTCTCAACCTTATAAAAAACCAATTTTTCGGCAATGCCCAGTGGAGCACCTTTTCTAATTACTGAGATGCTGTCTAATTCATGAATCACTAATAAAAGCCAATTATATTTTTAAACTAAATTTGTTGTAATTTTGTCTTTTGACGGAGACAATGTCCTAATTTTTAACATTTGATGCAATTCAACCCAATGAACATTGATGACGGCTTTGGATTACATGCTTCTTAAAAAAGAACAACAACAAAAAATAGATATGCATGACCTTTAGGCTAGTGGATGCTTCCACAGATTTCCTGATGTTAGTACCTCAAAGAGAGGAATTTCCAAGAGCACAGGAATCCCTGGCCACTGATATTTCTAACTGATTTCTAGCTGCGATCATGTTGGATTCCTTTGTAATGTTTGACCAACTCCTGAACTTCATCTTCAAGGGGCAGGTCTAATGAAGTGGATTGGACTGGATATTTAAGGGCATGGTATTCCATTTCTAGTATCTGCAATTAAAAATGGAATCACTTAAAACGGGATAAAGCAGAACCCAAAAACTGAACACATGTAGATGTTTGGACCATTGGGAATCAACTGGACTATTAGAATGCTAATAAATGCAGAATATGCTCTTCCTTAATTAATTGGCTAACTAAACAGAGAGGCTGGGGTGAAATACAAGCATGATTACTTAACTTGAAAAATCAAGAGGGCTGTATGAATAACAACGACATAATTAACGAACAATAAAGAACATTTGCGTTTCAATTACTCTTTATTGGCAGCTCAGTTGCATCCCCCAGAAAGTATTTCATTTTATTGCAAACTGGGCCTTTCGAGATTAAACAATTTTAACACTTGGTCTTTAATATAAATCTACTAATTAAAAATGTATGAGATCAACATGATACATTGAACTACAAGAGCAAGGCTAATCAAAGAACTAATTTGGTCAAGTAAAGATGTATTATTCTCCTTGCCCAAATATAAAAGATTTTACTGCTTCAATTTAGTATGTTACTCTGTAAAAACAGTTATTCTACTCATGGGTTATAATGAAAAATACAGACGCAGGAGTTGGTCAGAGAGGCCATGGTCCTGGTAAAAGTGGGTAAGATGACTGATTATAAGACTGTATTTCTCAGGGTTTTCTAGAGAAACAGAACCAATACGATCAACAGGAGGTATGGTTGTATGTATGTATCTATCAGTCAAGAGAGTTATTTTAAAGAATTGGCTCACATGACTGTGGGGCCTGGAAAGTCTGAAATTTGCAAGGCAGTTCTGCAGGCTGGAGAGCCAGGAATGAGATGATGTTGCAGCTGGTGGCTAAAGTCCATCTAAAGGCAGATTTCCTTCTTCCTCTTGGGGACTTAAACTCTCAAGGCCTTCAACGGATTAAATGAGGTCAAACCACACCATGGAGAGCAATCTGCTTTACTCAAAGGCTTCTGTTTCAAATGTTAATCCCAGCTAAGAAATCTCACCTTCACGGCAACATCTAGACTGGTGTTTGACCAACAATTGGGTACCATGACTTAGACAAGTTGACACAAAAATTTGACCACCACACACACTGTTTTGGGAAAAACTCTCAAAACCGTGTCTCTCCTCTGCTCTTACATCGCAACAATGATCAACACAGAAGACTGTGACCAAATGAGTGTGGGTTTCCCCCGGCCCCACATTGAATAGCAGACACCAGCTGGCTGTCCTCTAATTCAATGGAGACACCATCTACGTGGGGATAGCATCAAGGCTCTGTGGAGCAGGGCTCAGTCCCCAAGACCACTCCCTCCCCACAACAGTTCAAGTCAGAGCCTCCAGAACTTCTGACTGACCGCCATCAAGTTGGGGTTCCCATGACCCCCTCTTTGGGTTTGATTAATTTCCTGGGGCAGCTCACAGAACTCAGGGAAACACTTATATTTACTGGTTTATTATAAAGGATACTAAAAAGGTACAGGCAAAGAGATGCATAGGATGATGTATGGAGGTATGGGGGCATAGAGCTTCCATGCCCTCCGTGGGAACGTCACCCTGCAGGAACCTCCTTCATGTTCAACTATTCAGAAGCTCCCTGAACTTTGTCCTTTTGGGTTTTCATGGAGGCTTCATTACATAGGTATGATCAACAACTGTGTAGAAATGTCATCGGGTAAAAAGTACACGATCTAAACCCAACAAGGCCTGTATCTTTAGGTTGTTCTTGGCCTCTGGGTGCAGCATTCCTTCTTCTAGAGAATGAGGCAGAACTTTCTCTGGAATGAGGGTCTTTTGACCCATAATCAGATTAGATCCCTGCCTTGGGCAGGTGAAAGGACAATAGAAGTTCAGAGAGAGATTCTATCTCCTGAAACCTGCGCCTGGGCCCTGAAGTGCCCAGCAGTATAACAAGAACTATGGGAGTTATGATCTAGGAACTGTGGATGAAAATCAATACATTTATCATAACATCACAGAGACCTAAGTGTGTAGGGACTGAATTGAGAGTCCCAACCCCCCAGGTTCTGATGCAATCGGTCTGGGATGCCAACTAGGCATCAGAATTTTTAAACCATCATCCCCAACTACCCCCCAACCACCGCACCCCTGCCCATGAGTCTTCTATGCAGCAAAGTTTGAAAACCAAGGACCAGAAATCTAGAGGAGATCCCAAAATTAGTTCTCCTAAAATTAGGATAAAGAGAAGGAAATGCAATTATAGTCAACATAGAGAATATCAGGGAAAAATAAAACCCTAATATTAAAAACAAGTAAGCAAACAAAAAATTGTCCTACCTAACTCAGGTGTGGAATTTAACTCCCAATTTGTTGCTTTTCTCATAATCCCCTTAGCTCCAACTAGATTTTAAATTCTATCACACCCTGAGTACCCAAAAACTGTCAGTGTCCATCACATAAAATTACTACCTTTCAGTGAAATTAAACTTTCAAGATGTCATTTGGTTTGATTCCATACTATGAAAAGTATGAAAAAAAACTGCAAAGGAAATCTTATGACAACTAAGCTGGTTCTCCAGGAACTTGGAGGAAATGTCATACAAGTGATTCTGGAAGGCAATGCTTCAAACAATGCTTTCTGAGTGGGTTATATGGCACACCAGCCCTTGAGGAACTGTACTTTGAAGAAATTTTCTTGGCCAGATGTGCTCAGGAACATGGCCTATTACAACCTTCTATCCTTACAGATTCATATTTTTGAATAATAAAGTCTTCAGTAAATATTGCGGCAAAGAAACCCATTCCATTGTGTTTAATCTAGCATTTCTCAAATCCACCGTGCACCACTTTCCCCCCTATGCAATGCATATTAACAACCCAAGAAAAAAAATGTACAAAGTACATTTAAACAGTTAAAGATTGAAAACAAAAGTCTATACAATCAAGAAAACGTAACCACATGATTTGCACTGCATTTAGTGAAATGAAAAACGCATTAAGGAAGCCTCCTTAATGCAGGCTGGGCACATTCCCAACTTGCCGGGTCATTGAGCTAAATTCCTAGGGCTCAGGCCACTGCTGCTGCCCTCACCCCACCCCTGAACTCACACAGCATTCGCAGATGACCCCACAAACCAGTAGAAAAATTGCTGGCTGCCTCGCTAAGCATAAATGGTTTCTTCGTTCAAATTGCCACTGGAAAAAATGCTGAGCTGGTATGTTTTCATGGAGGAGCAGATAACACCCGAACCCATACCCACTGGGACTGATGTCAATGGGCAGAAACAGTGAGGCTTTCTTAGTGGTCAACTAGATCCGTCCTGTGGACCATTCATGTTAGAAACTGGGGTAGAAAATCCAGTTTGGAGACAACTGCTTTTGGCTATTTCCATGAATCACACAAATTATAAAAAGGTTATCTCCTCTTCTGGGTTCTCTGCAGCCTTGCCCCAGGGCCAGGGCTTAAGGCTGTATTTCTACCCTCACTGGCCCTGCTGGCTGCAAGCCTTTTGCAGAGTAAGCACCACTCCAATGTGGGAGCTGGGGACTGAGGATGGGTCCAGGCAGAAAGAGAAGAGTATTCCTCCTGATAGTCCAGAGAGGAAGAAAAAGGAAACCAGTATAAACCAAGACCCTCACTCCCACCTGATTCAGACCTCACCAGCCCTTTGTAGAGTATAGCAGACATGGTTGGTAGCAGGTATAAAAGGGGCTTATGACATGTTTGTTTGAACTTAAGATAATGCTAGACCTAAGTTTTTCTTAAAAAATGAGAAAATATCCCCACACTTTATTTTACTAGCAGAATGAATTGGACCCAAAGCCACTGTTCCACAAGCAAATGGTTTTTTTAATGCATTCATTCATTTCTTTACCCATTATTAAACAAGTTGAGCAACTTCAACGAGTATGTCACACTGTTCTAAACACAGGGGATACTGTGGAAAACAAGTTACACATTATTTTCTGAGCCTATATTGCAGCAGAAGATGAGACAATTAAATAATGACAGTACTTGTGGTGAGAATAATGGCAGACAGAGCACATGAAGACGAGTAAGGACAGATTTCCCTCAGGAAATGATCCTGATTTGACATCCTACAGGCCAGGAGGAGGTGTCCAGGAGCAAAGGGCCCTCAGGACCTATAAGAGGCAAAAAGATAGGTACAGAGAAAAGCTAAGATTCTTGGAGAACCCCAAAACAGGAAGAACTTCTAAATTGTGTATTTGTTGGATAGAGGAGAGTAGAGTAAGTTTAGGATGGGTATCTGGACAGGTTAAAGAGCTCTCAGAGGGCTTTTGCTATGAAATGGGTTGTAGTATGACGAACTCCTGAGAACAAAGTCTGGAAGCAGGAGCCCTCTGTCGTCGTAGTCCAGGAGAACTACGAGAGTGGCAGTGGGGGTGGAGGAAAGCTACTGAGCAGTCAGAGGCGGCTAGGTTGAATGGACATCTGTTAAAGACAAAGTATTACAATAGAGGGAGTTGAGAGAGAAGGGTCAAGGATGACTCCCAGGTTCCTGGATAAGGCAACTAGGGGAACTGTGGCCCCATTTAATGAGATAGGAAAGCAACTCTAGAAGAGATGCACGTTAAGTTGGAGACATAACGGAATCCAGTGTGGACACAATGTGCCTGAACAGTCTATAAGACATTCCAGTGGAGATGTCTAGCAGGGAGGACTATCTAGGTCTGAAGTCCTTGGAGTGGGTGATCAGGCCACTCAGAGAGAGGGTGCACAGAGTAAAAAAGAGAAGGGGCTGGGATGACCCTGATAGAAAAAGAGAAGCCTGCATAGGAAATAACAAGCATTCAAAGGATAGGAGACAAATCAGAATTTTGACAGTACAGAATCCGAAGAAGGGAGAACTTTCCAGATAGAATTATGATTAAAATCTAATGACATGGAGGTATTAATAAGAACTGAAAGCTACTCATCCTGTGTGGCAATTAGGAGATCTCTGGTGACTTAAGTAGAGAGCACTTTCTGCGGACATTAGGGACAGAAGTCAGCAATAACGGATGGGCAGAAGGACCGGAGGAGTGAGAAGATATCCCAGAAAGAGTGTGGTAATGAAGAGGAGGACATGAAGAAAGCATGGAAGAGTGACAGGGCAGGACCACTCCATGGTTGGGGTAGGGAAAAAAAGAGAGAACTTGAGTATGTTGGCATTAAATAGAGAAAAAAAGGGGGGCTAAAGATAGAACAGAACAGAAGAACCAGAGATGGGGCAAAGTCTTTGAAGAAGTTTGAATAATATGGATGAAGGAGGCCGGGTACGGTGGCTCACGCCTATAATCCTAGCACTCTGGGAGGCCGAGGCGGGAGGATTGCTCAAGGTCAGGAGTTCAAAACCAGCCTGAGCAAGAGCGAGACCCTGTATCTACTAAAAATAGAAAGAAATGAGCCAGACAACTAAAAATATATAGAAAAAATTAGCCAGGCATGGTGGCACATGCCTGTAGTCCCAGCTGCTTGGGAGGCTGAGGCAGAAAGACGCTTGAGCCCAGGAGTTTGAGGTTGCTGTGAGCTAGGCTGACACCACAGCACTCCAGCCCATGAGACAGAGTAAGACTCTGTCTCAAAAAAAAAAAAAAAAAAAAAAAAAAGATGGATGAAGGAGCTAGCAACTAGCTTGAAGTAGAAGGATGTCACTCCTTCTGATGGGTTAGAGGGAAAGAAGCAAAGTCTGGGTGGGTATGAATTGAGAGGTAGCGGTCAGGAAAGCTCAGGCAGTTCATCCTTGACAACTGCCATCTTTTTCTAAGAAGTAGGCAATGGGATAATCAGCTAAGATGAATGGCCTTATTTATAGCTTTTCATTCCTTATTCTACATTCTTTGTCATTCCTCATTATACCGATTCTCATTTGTTGTATTATTGTTCAAATGTGTGCCTCCTAAAAACATCTTGCTGCCTCTCTTTGAATGCTAGAAATTTCAGCCAAAGTATGTGAGCCAGTTAGTGATTAGAGGAAAGTTTCTCAGAGAGAAGAGGTGTCTTAGATGGATGAGCTATTATAACCAGAGAGAACATTTTATTTCATATTGCACTGAATGAAGTTTTAGAGAAAAGACCGTCAAGCATTTCGCTAAAAGAACAAGCAAAAATTTCTACTACTAAGTGACTGAACTTCCTCGGGGCTCTGCCTCCCCCCTCCCCGCACTTTTTTGTCTCATCTCTTAAAAGATCCAGCAGTTGCCAAGTTTACAATGCTCTCTTTCATTCCTGATCTCAAAAGGTTTTTTGTTTGTTTTTCTTTTTCCCCTCCAAACACGCATACGGCAAAATGTTTTTTTCAAGTTGTCCTAGGAGATCGACAATATACCAAGTGTTTTCAACTATGCAAAAGACCCTTTTGAAACACGGCTTAAGATAGTAGTTTCTTTCTGCTTATTTTCACATCTTTTCTCCCCAGTTGGATTTATGGATGAAGTCCAAAATTTAGCCCTGAGTGAGAGGTGCCGTCTCATTCAGAGTTGGGCTACTCTTGAAGCTGAACAGGGAGGTTACGACGATAGATTGGAGAGATGCTGCTGGCTTACCTCTGTGGCGTGCTCTTGGAGCATGTACTTCATTATTATATTTCCAGACTGTCTCAAGAATGCAAAAGCACACTAGAGTTTCAAAAACCATCCTCGAAATGACAAATGGGTGTTGAGAAATGACAAATGGGTGTGGTGTGATTTCTGTGAAATGAGTGAGAAGTTTGTTACAGATCGGGTCCTATGCTCTTTTTGCAACCTGGTCTTCCTTCTTTCCTGTTAGTGAAAAGACTTTAGGAGAAGAACTCTGGTAACGGAAGGGTAAAATGTGAGTCAAATACTACCCGTTGATGTTCGTGATTTTTTTTCTTTTGTTTGGCCACAAAACCTTATGTATGTTTACTCACTAACCTTCCTGGAGGTATAGTTTATAATTGCTGTCTCCACTTTTTCACCCTTCATTCATTCTTCTGTTTGGATTTTTTAAAACTAAAAAAGTAATACAGGGTCCAATAATATATGAATTTTTTTTAAGTTAATATGTTCTGCTACCATCCTCTCCAATTCTCTCCTTTTCTCTTAAAAGGAACTAGTAGTAACAGTTTGGGATTTTTCCTTCTACCCTTTCTCTACCCTAATATCTAATCACTCTTTAGCCTTCTTATTGGCCACTAAATTAAACATCATTTCTTTCAGCCCTTACATTATTTCAACTCTAAGGAATATCAGATCCTGCTAATTCACTTTTCTTTCTTAAGACCCTCTCTCTTCTTGCTTTTTATGACCGTCTACTTTTCTGATTTCTCTCCTACCTTACTAGTCATTCCTTCCCAATATTTTTTGCTAGACATTATCCCTCTGCCTGGCTGTCAACCCCAGCACTCTGTCCTGTGTAGGCTGACCATGCCTCAAAAAACTCCCTACCTAGAATTATAGGAGCTTTGGGACAAAGTAAGAATCTATCCAATCTTCTCATTTTTATTGATAAAGAAACCAAGACTGAGAGACTGAGGAAGTTAACCTGTCAAAGATCTCAGAACCCAAACCTGAAATAACTTCCTGACCTAAAATCCAGATCTTGTAGAAGATCAACTATCTACCAATTTCCTGTTCTGTTTATTTACTTGGTCAAATAAATTTATCAATTTACTCTTCTTTTCCTTTTGGCTTGGGAATAGCATAACTGCAAAGTGAACCCAATCTTGAAAGATGCCTTTTCTGACCCCAGTGACAGTCATATATACCAGGCAACGATTTGTCTGAGGAAGTCAACAGAAGGAACTAAAGATAACAGTTTTATTAATATTTATCCTGAGAACAAAAAGGGGTAGCAGGCTCCCCTGAAGATTGGGATAATTATAACTGGCACAGAAAAAGAGCTACAGTTACCTGCAGTGAAGTCCCTCCCCAAACCATTCAGGAAGCTGCAGGCTTATCCAATTCAATGACGGCTTCTAAGCCAAATGGCCACTGAGGCAGCCCCAAAGGTCTAGGGGTACCACTCATGTGCCCAGCTTTACGCTACTGTACAGTGACCATATTTCCAAACCACAAACGAGGGTGTATCCTGTGACTGCTGAAAAGATCATTGGAATTTGGGTCTTTTTTATAACTGATATGCCATAGAGTATTATAGGAATATAAGTCATGATATCGAACACCCAGATATTGCAACATGGGAAGTTTTAACAACTTACTGTGTGTAGCAGGCTGGCAAAACGGAACTCCGTGTATTAGTTGTAGCTGAGGCCTCAACACCTGAAAACAAAAATGACCAATTAGTGAGAGTCATAATCAAAGCCCTTCTGCGAGGAAGGCTAAGTCGTCCTGAACCCAGAGTCTCCTGCATTCCCGATCACTCTCCTCCGGCTCTGAACGCAGTTGAGGTTGGAGAGGCCGGGGCAGGGAGAGAAAATTCCTTTGAGATTGTCTCGGGGGCAGAGAAGCACCTCACACAAGGTCACACCCCTTCCTAGGATGGCCCCTGTCAGGTGACTGACCCAGAAGGTCGTAAGAAGGATGAGCCATTGTGGGGCCACTCTGAGGGCGACTGGAGCTCTGGCGCCCCCTGCCGGCTTGGCCGCGGCTGGCACTGCACCCCACAGCGGCTCTGTCTCCCGCTACCCACCTGTTTGCCCGGCTCCCCTTCCGCAAAGCAGCTGCTCCTGGAGAACCATCCTACACAACACACCCTGTCTCAGAGTCAGCTTCCTGGGACATGCAGTCAGTGACAGGAAGTGGCTGCTTACCCCTCACCTTAAGCCATGCAAGCGGCATCTCCTAGAGAACCACTGGCCAGCTTGACACACGCTCCCGGATTTGGGGAACATAATGGACTCCAGCACCTCGTGCCAGAGAAAGCTAAGAACCAGAGGCAGCAAAGCCCAGGGGGAAGAAACAGAAAGAGAGGAGGAGAGGGGTCCTCCTGCCTTCCTCTGAGGACAGGGCAAGTGCGTTAGGAAGACAGGGGCCAGCGGGCACGCAGAGTGACTCGGTCCTACGAGTAACAGGCCCAGGGTGGAGAACACGACCCAACTCCATGCCGACCCCAATCACACAATGGGGACTGTCTGAGTATTGAGGTTGCAGAGGGGATTTGGTCTCCATCTGGATTTAATGACAGAGATGCTCAAACTGATTAGCGACATCTCTCACAGCTGCAGGAAGATGGGGCCTAGCAGCACATATTTTCCATCCCTGAAGCAGACCAACAAAGAGGTACACATTACTAATTATCGGACATAGAAAATAAATATGATGTGATTTACTGTCCTCTATACCGGAGCCAAAAGTAAGTTTTTGCAGAGAAAGAGCAGCTCGGTCCCTCCTCTGACTGAAAACCTTCCATGGATCTACCCTCTGAAAGGTCCCCCAAAGGCCCTGCATGGTTTGACCAAGCCTGCCCCATGCTTCCTCCCCTTGGCCCTTCTCAGCTACTAGGAGTTCCCCTTTTCACCTTTATAGCTTTTTGTCTTTGCACCTGGAGGTCCTGCGCCTGGAATTCCCACCCCCTCACCTTCCTCCTCGTTCCTCCATCCTCAGGCTCTGGTATCTCCTTTTCTGAGAAGCCCCCCTGAAACATGCCTTTCCATCAAAAGGTGACCCCATTCCCCTTTCTGCGTTATCACTTTATCTTGTGTCACAAAGCATGTGTCATACGTCGTATCCTGTTGAAATAGTTTCTGCTTTTCACTTTGACGCCAAGCTCCTTGAAGGCAGGTATTCGTCCTTACTCATCTTGGTTCCCCTGTCATTCGGCGTGGCTGGCGCAGAGTAAACATCTCATGTTTTTTTAATCAGTGAGCCATGGCCAGAATAATTAACAGACCCTTCACTGAGTAGGCCAGCATTAAACATGATGCTGAAAATCTTGGGCCAAGTGGCCTAGAGAGGACTGTCCATTGTTTCCCCATCAAAACCCGGAATCCGAATTCCCAGAGGAGCACTTTCATAGCACAGACATTAATTCACCCCACTTGGAATCCTCGCTGTTTAAATAACGAAATCCCACCTGACAAATGGATTAATGTTCAGGCAGACCGTATTTACACAGCTGCACAGTCTTCTCAAGCAAGATGTTTGAGCTCCCCTCTCTCTAGGCAGGAAATTTGGTGGCCAGGTGAGAACATTCAACCATTTAGACGGAGTCTGGAGAACGGTGGGAAGCACCGTGTCTATTAAAGAACATCATTTATTATGGCCGTGCGTCCAGACAGCCCGTCAGCAGCCTGACCACACGACAGACCCCATGGGCATCTCCTAAGCGACTGAAACAGAGTCTTACGGAGTTTGTCCCGGAGTCTGTTCCTTCAGCTCAGCTTCCCTTTGCTCCGAAACCACTTAAGTGGAGAACAGCAATGATGCGATGCAGCAGAAATCAGTTTTGACCACAGCTACCTAGAGGGCTTATTCAATGCAGCCTGCACAGAGGGAATCGATTTCACATGTGTAAGTTGTGGGGGTCACATATGGCCATACAGTAGATATAATCAATCTTCTCTACAGGCCGAAAGGAGCTGCAAAATTTGCACAGGGAGTTGTACATTCAAGTGAGATCTCCAGGACAACTCTACTTACTATGGCTCAGAGGCTTTGGGGCTATAGATCCCTTCCTTTGCGGAGACACGTGGGAAGGGTGCAGGTCCCCCTTCAATTTGTTTCACCTGAACTCCTGAAGTTTAGGACACTGAGGGAGGGGGTCTTGAATGAGTGGAAAATGAGGCGTTGGGACTTGACGGCAGCTTAAACTCATTCCAAACGTGCAAGTATGGTGAAGTCAGCCCTGGGGACACCTAAGTGGCTCCTGTCTGGGGCCTGAAGCTCTTTTAACAACAATGGTAATGAAGTGGGGATAAAGGTTATGGTGTGCTCCACTTTTGGAAGTTTTCCATGGCGTTTAGTGTCCTCCTTTTGAACAGGTGTGCTGAGTGAAGAATCCAAATATAAAACAAAAAGCTGGGCACATAGAGAAAAGCTGAAGACACTTGCAAATATTCTGTCTCTTTCAAAAGGATTGAAAATCCATGTGTCCCAGAATCTTTGGGTCTGTTTAGGGGAACAGTCTTTGCCCCTGTGTACATACATCTTTGTCTAAAGACAGAGACAGAGAGGAGAGAGACGGAGAGGAGGGGGGGAGGGGAAGGGGAGGGGAGGGAAGGGGAGGGGGGGGG